>JARPMJ010003954.1:0-83957 GCA_033366665.1 Phoxinus dragarum
TCCATAAATCAAACACGCTTGCATGAAATAATATGAAACTCGGTACACTTATAGATCTCATCGGTTCATATATCCTTCGTGCTCTGACTTTTTACCCCAGCCCAACAGGAAGTCGGCTATTTGGGGTAGTTAGAAAAACGCATTCAATGGAATTTAAAATACTCCTCCTAGACGATTCAACCAATCACCATGAAACTCGGTGTGCATGAAGTCAAGACATTGAGGATGAAAACTTGCGAGGGGATTTTCGATATCTCGAACGGTTTGACCGTGGCGAGGAAACGAATTTATGGCGAATATTGGAAACAGGAAGTGTGTTATAACATCCTCATACATTAACTGATCTTGATGAAACTTCAGCAGTGTGTTCGCTGTAAGAGGCCGATCACATGGATGTGACTATTGTGAGTCAAAGTTATAGCGCCACCAACTGGCAGCAGGAAGTGTGTCACTTTCAAAATGCTTTGAATTCACCCTCTTATTTTTACCCGATTTGCTTCAAACTTCATCTGTATAATGTAAACACACGACAGATGTAGACCTGTGAAAGGATGATTGATATCTTTAATAATGTCGCCATGGCAACGCTTTAAACTTTTATATTCTTTTTGGATGCATTTGAGGCTCTTAACATGCTTCAAATTGCATGAAACTCAACATGCATTTGACATCTATTGCCTAGTACACTTGTGCAAAGTTTCAGAAACGGGCGTGGTAAGGGGCTCAGTAGCGCCACCTTTAGTCAAAAATGGGGTATTACTTTTACCTACAGGAACCAAACTCGGTACGTATATTCTTCTCTTCGATCCGGACAACTTTCTAATTTACACTCATTAGCCCCGACCAACAGGAAGTCAGATATTTTGGTTTGAATGGGAGAAGATCTGAGAATTTTCTCAGTCTCTCTCAGTGTCTGTGTGTGTGAGAGAGGAGGGGGGCTTTATGTTAACCCTTTCTCTGCTGTGTGCGACTTCTCGGGCACTTATGGGGCCCTTGACGTGCTCAAAAACTCTTCAAACTTTGCACACAGGTCAGAACCCGCGGCCATCAGGGCCGGGTTGAAGCTGGTACCTGGGCGTGGCATGGGGGCTCGACAGCGCCCCCTGGAATGGGATTCGAACACTTGTCCATATATCAAACACGCTTGCATGAATAAGTATGAAACTCGGTACACATTTAGATATCATCAAGCCGAACAACTTTCGTGCTCTAAGTTTTACGCCAGTCCAACAGGAAGTCGGCTATTATGGGTTGTATGAAAACGCATGCCCCTGGAATTTGATATACTCCTCCAAGAAAAATTATCCTATCGCCACCAAACTCGGTCAGCATGAAGTAAAGACATTGAGGACACTAAATTGCGGACGGATTTTTGATATCTCGAACGGTTTGGCCGTGGCGAGGAAACGAAGTTATGGCGAGAAAAGAAAAACACAATGTGTTATAACGTCTTCATACATTTATTGATCTTGATGAAACTTCAGCAGTGTGTTTGTTGTAAGAGTGCTATCACATGGATGTGACTATTGTGAGTCAAAGTTATAGCGCCACCAACTGGCAGCAGGAAGTGTGTTACTTTCAAGATACTTTTGACTAAAGTGGGGGGGGTTATTTTTACCTACAGTCACAAAACTCGGTCTGTATATTGTGCTTATCGATCCGGACAACTTTCTGATTTACAGTCATTAGCTCCGACCAACAGGAAGTCAGATATTTTGGTTTGAATGTGGTTTTGTCTCTCTCTGACAGAGTTCCCCCTGCCATTCTCTCTGTGTGTGTGTGTGTGGGGGGGCGGGGGGGGGGGTGCGGGGTGGAGGGAGGGCACACACACAGACAGCCCCCCCCTTTTCTGTGTGTGTTTGGAGGGGAGCAGAAAGACTCGCACTGATACAAGCTCTAAAGCAGACTTCTTCTCGACAGTCAAAGCGGGGGTTACGTTATTGCCCGTCGTGCACAGGAACCCAAAAGGCAACGGGGGGGTGGCGGCTTTTTATATATATATATATATTTTTATATATATATATATATATATATTAGGGCTGGGAATCGATTAAAAAAAATTAACTAATTAATTGCACATTTTCTGTAATTAATTGCAATTAATTGCGTTTCCCCCAAGCTTGTAATCATCAATATTTAAACTTAGAATCACCTAATTAAACAACACAGGAAAAAAAAAAAAAGAACAGAAAATAGCCCTATATTAAAATATTAAACATCAATATATCAATATATTATTCTTTTTCAATAATCAACATAATCAATTTAACAGGTTATTATTATTATTATTATTTTAATAATTATCAAATCAAAATATAGTCCTACAAAGCTATTATTACCAGAGCATGTGATCAGAGCAGGTCATTTTACCATTGTTGTGACTATACCAGCTGAGCTCAGCAAACAGAAGTCTACAGAGAAATTTCACGTCATTTGAGTGGACTTTACTTTTCAAGTGCTTGGTACATGATTGAAGCCTTTGGGCCATTAACGACAGAGCCGCCGACACACACACACACACACACACACACACGGAACGGAGAGAGCGCCGCTGCTGGGCCGTTAACGACAGAGCGCGCCAACACACACGCGCGCGCGGAGCACAGAACGCGACGCACGGAGCACAGAACGCGACGCACATACTGAGCGGAAAAGACCCGCTCATGAAACCTGCGCGAGAATGAAACCTGATCGCCGAACACGGAGGGGCGGTTTAATAGCCTGTTTAATAGCAGACGCAGCAGGAAATCATTAAAACGAGGCAAAAAAAAGGTGCTGCGTTATTTTTTTTTAACGCGTTAAACATTTCAAATTAATCGCAAAAATTAACGCGTTAATTCCCCCAGCCCTAATATATATATAAATAAATATAGCTGCAAGCAGCGATGGAGGGCCCAAGCCGGTGGCAGCGCCAGCCCGGTGCCTTTAGTGTAACTAAAGGCACCAGAGTGGCGGTGCCACCGGCTTGGGCCCGTAATCGCTGCTTGCAGCTATATTTTAGTTTTGTGAACCTTTTTATAAAACATGGCCATTTATTTTTATTTAATGGGCTTATGTCTGTTATTGTAGGCTCATTTTGTTAATGTAAGCAACTCATTTAGACGCAAGGTTAGGATTAGGGAATCAGCACATAAATAAGAGATGCTGTATTTTCAGTTTTATGGCTGATTGTCTTATTTTGTTTACAAGTTACAGATGGAGTCTGTAGATAATGTGGGGTACTTATTGTTTACTGTTTACATATTACTTTACACACTTCAGGCTGTTGCAGCTGCTCATGGGACTGTATGACACTAGGTGGTACAGACTGAGACATGCACAATAAAATAAAAATGCCTTCAGCATTTTTGTTTTGCTTTTCCCTCCATTGTACCGAATTCATACCGAACCGTGACTTGTGTGTACCATTCCACCAGTTGGCATCATTGGACTTTAAGTCTTGTCTTGTGGTCTTATGGCCTATGTGAAAGCATTTTGTAGCAGGAGAATGAGCAAAAAGCAAGAACTAGCTACCTCTATTGCACTTTGTTACTATTATTAGAATCCTCTATTGTTCATGCGAGTTTGAAGGTTTACATAACATTACTTTATAGTAGATATGGCCACCCCACACTAGCTTTGTGTCCCATCTTGGCCACCCCAGTAAAAATGTCCTGGATACGCCACTGAGCCAAACTAATATAAATTTCAATTACTACTAAAGACAAGTAATCAGTCAGTAATGACATAAGAACAAATAATCAACTGATAAAATACAATAAATATAAATTAATAATGAATAGTGCTTTTCGAGTTGGCCTAATTGAATAAGCAAATAAATTAATCAAATCAAATCTGTCCAAAGCAAAGACTTGGATTAAATCACTCAATTCAAACGGATTTTTTTTTTTACACCTTTTGAGATTTATTAAGATTGAACTCAACAACAACATATCTGACACGCAGGGCCAGATTAACAATGTCCTATGCCCTGGGCAACAAGACTCAAGAACTTGGTGGCTACAGAGTAATTATTAAATGTTTCAATATAACCAATCAATTATATTTTGACTGCAACAGTGAAATAAAGCAGACAGCTATGGAAGCCTTAACTTAAAACCAGAGATTATTTCTAAAATACTAAAATGTGAAATTATCACCAGCCATGAAGCTGGCAATTAGTGTATATGGAGTAAAAGTAAACATTGGCTACACTGTTGCATGTAGTTCAAAGTCAAGGTCATGTTTATTGTTTCACAATCAACTATATCAACATTGGAATGTAAGTGAAGTAAAAAGCCTTTAATAAAGAATAGTTTACCATCCAAATACATGGCGATTGTTTGAAACATTTTGATTATAATGAGAGAGATACCCAAGCCCAAGGAGGGATTTTAGCATTATCATCGCCTTTTTTCAGATAGCACTGATTTGAAGTAAATTTTTGCTATTTTTGGAATACGTTTCAAATTGTAGACTAATTTCAATTCCTTTTCTCTTTTTAAATTTTCTTTTAGCGCTCCTGCTTAACTCTGCTTCTCCATCTTCCCACTGATTTCAAATTTCAGAGCGTCAAGTCACGTGAGTCGACGTGACAGCTCGGCCTCGCTCCCTGCACAGGAAGCTACAGGCACTGTTTTTGACACAATTTAACATAATATTTTGATCTGACGGGTTGCAAAAATCTGCATACAATTAGGAAAGTGAGGACTGTGTTTATAACATGATCTAACATAATATTTTACGGTGCCCAGGGCCCCTTAGATGTCCTGTGCCTCTGGGCAAGTGACCAGTTGCCCTAATCCGGCCCTGCTGACACTGTCTGTCTTGGTTTTTGGTTATGTCCATCTTGATCTTTCTGTTTTCCCATTCCTTCTGTAGTTACTGTTTGCCTGGTTTCCATAGTGTCTGGTCTGTTCTTGTTTGTTTCTATGGTTACCAATTCACCTTTGGCTAAGCCCCGCCCCCCTTAGTTACTGTTGCTACCTCCGACAACTTCATTGGGCTCTGGTTTGGTATCAACATGGCTTATGCTGTGACAGCTCTTCCTGCTGAAATGTTATCAAAGTTTTATAAAGCAGCAAATAAAGTGTCTGATAGAAGTAGGCAAAAGGGGCTGCAGTATGCGTTCGAAGGCTGTATTCAAGACATACCGGTAAAACGCAAGCAACAACAAGGCATCCAAATAGAAGCAAAAGCATAACGGTCACAGTCAAAACATGAACCACCGCATATCCTAATGGAGACGGAGGCTGGGACTAACAATATCAAAGAGCAACACTGTTCATGCAAAGCTGGGTAGGTAGGTCTCTTCACTTCTATAATCGTTATTACAAAGCAAACGGACTACGCGAGTATAAAGTTGTATTTATTAGCAGCATGCTAGCGTATCAACAATTAGGGTAGAGAACCGAAATCATAACCTAAGCAGCATAAAACTGTCTAACTATAACTAAACAGTAAGGTTAAAAGCAAAAATAGAGCACACAAAAGTGTGCTTGTTGATCCTTGAGGGGTTTCGCTGACTGAGAGGACGTCCACACAGTTTAATCCAAAAACGACACTTGTCAGGATTTTACTTCGGTTTTGGGAAGGGAAAAAAAACGGGACACCCCCTCCAACTTCTCTGGGAAACGCGTATCTGTGTTACAAATGCACAACGTTTAACCATATTTTTGATAAAACGACGACGGTAATAGCCTGCCGAGACCAAAAATATGAGACGCCTGTGTTAAAGTCAATGGAGCGCTGTGAAAAAGTGTCGGACCGCTGTGGAGCTCGTTCTTGGCTGCGCTGTGATTGGTCAATCTACATTCTAGGGCGTGGCTTAGCCAAAGGCGAATTATGTTCACCTGAGTCTGGTTTTTCTTTTACCTTTGTGTTATGGCCCTTAGTTTCCTCAGTTCATTGTCTGGTATTGTTTGAGTAAGTCTATGGTGTTTTTGCCTTGGATTACTCCTTGAATAAAGATGCTGTACAGTTGGCTCAAATCTCCTTTGCTCCTCTCCTGCAATATTACAATATAAGCAGATCCATTAAGATATTTGTGTAAAGAAAAAAACACTGGGCGGAAGAAGACTCAGCAAGGGAAGCAAACATTACACTAAGTCTAGATATTATCTAGCTACATAATGTGTTATACAGGTTATGATGATAATGATCTATGTCTGTTTTGCGGTAAATTAAGAAAATATTTTTGAATGTACTGGTTCAATAAAATAAATCTCCTGTAGTGCAACTTTAACAGCAAAGAACACTCAGTGTGTGACATTATAAGCAGATTGTGAGTTAAGTGACACCAGCCCACATATTAAATGCTTCTAAACTTTTAATGCTTTCATTTTTAAACAGGTTAAGCTGTCATGGCTTCTGTAAAGACGTTCCTCGCTGTCCTTTATCTGCTTCAATACAGCTGTATCGGCTCAGACGTGAATTGTAAGCAGGGAGAATGTAAACCCATCCAGGACACCACAGAAGTGTTCTGCGAGTGTCATAAGATGTTCCGCGGTCCAGCATGTATTATTCACTATGCAGATCTTGAATATAAAATCAATGGTATGGTCTATAAACCAGTCCCTGATCTGACAGCAATTTATTTCAGTGTCAAGGAACTGAAAGACTTCACTAAAGAAATAGTTGAGTCTGTTCGACATGACATCCAGTGGACACAAATCTTTGTGAAATACAGCAATGTGACTGAGATGTTTCGAAACATCAGCACACTGCATACACAACTTATAAACGGTACAATAACCCAACGCCACTATGTTTCTGAAGTTGGAGCTCAGTTCACAGGGGGAAACTCTTTTCAACTTTATCTCACAGACTTTCACCACATGATGATGGGCTCTGGATTTGGAGACAAACACAACCTTCTGAATATTTTTCGTAAGTCACTGGTCCAGGACTCACAAAGTCAGTCTGGTGAGCCAGTAGAGTGCACAAAATACTACAGTGATCAGATTGATTATTTTGTGCACTACATGTTTGCTCTTGAAAAGGAAGCTGTTTTAGTTTAGCTTGGTCAAATTATCTACTGGTCACTGGAAAATCAGAGACCATTGATTTACTTGAGAGGTTTTTTCAGGACTATGTCTCACAGCAGTGGAAACTCTTCAATAAAAATGGATGTGGCCCTCTAAAGGCTGGGGATCTTCAGAACAGCCACTGCGAGAAGCTCTACCACAGCACAGCCCAGCAGCAGGTGAAACTGAAATGTGGTGGATCATACAAGCCCTTCCCCGAGATCGTGGTGTGCTCTGGAGGACAGTGGAGTGCCTCACCTGTGTGCTACGAGGAGCAGGTGAACGGGAGAGTCGAGTGCAGATCTGAAGGTGGAGCCACTGTCTGCAAGGCCACATGTTCATCTGGCTGGGCCTCTGCCACACACCCTGAGCCATCTGAGTACAAATGCTCACAGCAGCCCTGTCCATCCTTTATACCACACGTGTAACAACTAGGGGTGTGACGGTTAGTATATAACCGTGAGACCGACGGTTATAGTTAAACACCGTCATTAGAACTCTATAACCGCCAAAACCGTGTTATTAAAATATTTTTTACAAACATAAAAAAAAAACATTTTTTTTTTAATTTTTTAGATAGGATCATAGTATGCGCCATACAATACATCGGGAGACATGGTTTTTACCACTTAATGAAGTTTTGTTTTGTAAATCGTCAGAAATTATTTTTACCACTTCATATAAGTTTTGCTTTGTAAGCCTTTCCTTAAAGCGAATTTCGTTTTGTACAAATTGTACCTTAATTTTAATAAATGTTTCATCAACCAATTGCATGTATTTAATAATATAGCAGACAATATAATAACCGTGACATGGAGGCGCCGGGCCGGTGCGCCGCGTTCACTTGCATTGCATTGTGAACTAGAGCGCATCTCATCGTAAATTAATGAAACTATGCATATGCCTCATGCATTAGCATTAAATATCTTTGCTACATCCTTTCTAGACGGGTGCGGCTTTGAGAAACCTTGGAGATCTCCCTAATAAACGGAGGTCTGAAATATCTGCCCCTTTACCGATCAGAGCGCGCGCTGACACGGAGTTAACCCGCTATCTCCAAGAAGAACCAATTGACTCTACGGCTAATCCACTAGCATGGTGGGGAGCAGGGAGACACACGCTATCCGCTCTTAGCAAAATTGGCACGTAAATACATGTGTATTTGTGCTACAAGCACAGCATCAGAGCGAGTTTTTAGCACTGCGGGTAACATAGCTACCCCAGTCAGATCGTCACTAAAACCGAGTAAAGTGAACATGTTGGTGTTCCTGTCACGGAACTTTGAAGTCGAAAAAGATTAGGATTTTAAAATGTCATTGCACTTTTTTTGTTTCCTGTATTTAGTTAGTTTAATTAAGGTATTATCACAACAATCGTTGTTCGACTTTTTTTTTCTTTGATAAAGGTATGTAGATTTTATCATTTGTAATTTAGGCCTACTCATTCATTTTTATGCAGCTCTTATATAATTTAAGCAGCCTACGTTTTTAAAATGATTTGTTTATTGTGTGTGATTTATTTAAAACAAAGCATGTTCATTGCTTTTTTTTTTAAGGATTTAAAAAAAAAACCGACGGTTATGTTACGAACCGTCACATTTGACTCACATCATAACCGTCATCACCAATTCTGAAACCGGCACACCCCTAGTAACAACTGCACACAAAACAGCGTTTGTAAGGACAATGAGGTCTGCACTGGAGCCTTAGGCACATGTCGTGACACATGTCAGGTCAAACCCTGCGGACTGAATGCCAAATGCTCGTCCTCCTCCAATCACGACAGGAGCTGCACCTGTAAGAACCCGTGGAAAGGAGACCCATACAGCGGCTGCAGGAGTCAGGACCTCCAGTGGGTTCAGACCGGAGAAGTGCCCAGCAGTATGAAAACTCTTCTACTCTACATACACTCACACTAGATTAGGCTGATTCTTCATTTGAATGTGCTTTTGTCCTTGTTTTTTTTATTAATGTACAGTATCACGTTTCATTACATCTTTAAGCACTTGAAGATTTTTATGGCTGAGCTTCTTCTTATAGTTCCATTCCGTACCTGACCCCATGTAATGGAATTATAAAATCATATAATGGAATTACAATAGACTGATAAGTACATAAAACTTAGGGGGGAAATTTATCTTTAGGCTCACGTATAATCTAAGACAACAGACTTGTATCTTCAAGCTAGAAGAAGCTCTTCTCAAATCAGTGGGTCCAAAAATCATTGTGGTTTACAGATGCTGTTCTTTCTAAAACCCAACTTGCGGTGTGCAAAGCGATTGGACCTGACAGTGGGTGGCACAGTGGATATGTACAGGATCATCGCTGCAACTTTGAATATGACGGGAACAGTAATCAGGCCAGTAGCTATCAGGTACCTCAGTGCAGTACATTATATTCATATTTAAAACACTACAGATAACAAACACATGCAGGACAGTTAAAAGACTGTAGTCAAGGAGAGGACGTCTCTCCTATTTCTTCAGAAATGTCTGTCTTAATAATCTGCAGGTTCTGGTTGATCCGTGTGGAGGACGTGGTTGGAAATGGATGGATGGGGAACAAGGGAACATGGTCTCGTATGACAAATCAAAGAGGTTTCCAGGAGTCATATACTACGTGTGTAGGTTAGTGCCAATACAAATGCAATTCATAAAACTCATCTTGAAAAAAAGTAAATCTTTATGGAAAGTTGATGTTTTCAGACTTAAACTGAAAAATAATTTAATCCATCTCAGAAATTACACATTTTATTGAGATTACAATAATGTCACGTTGTGCACGTCTGTGCTGGTGTTCTAATGTGCTCTTTGTCGCCCGATAGTGTAAAGAGTGATGGCCTTGTAGGGAAGCTTTTCAGGACACGAGATGGCTTTAAGTGCCATATTCCCAGGACGGGAGCCACTAGAGATGGAAGTTTCTATGCTCTCGTTCCACAACCATGTCTCTGAAGACACTTCTTGTGAGTGTATGAATGTATTTTGAATGTGACAATGTTTTACAATGTTTCACAATGACAATAAAATGATTCTGATTCTGATTCACCATGATTAACTCTTCAGTGCTTAAGTTTCTCTAGTTCATTTTTAAGCTTTGGATTGGTGGAGGTGCTGTATTCATCTTTCGAAAGACAGACTGAACCTAAACACTCAGATGGAAAGGAGTCGCCAACTCTCGCAAACATTTGTGCAAAAGCTACAAACATGTATGGTTATTGTTCGTAATTTTATTCAGTTGTTTAGTGGGATCTTTTAAGGATTAAAATGATTTCTAAAAACTATTAGACATTAAAATTTGATGAGTGTTTGATTGGAGTACATTTCCACCTGCAGGATATATTATGTACATTTGGATTAAATCCAATATTCTCGGCACAGTTACTATAAACTCTGCTTTGTTGCCATCATGATGTAAAATTTGACAGTGTGTGAATTCCAATGACAAATAAATGCTTCAATGAATGTTACTAGATTCACACTGGATGTCTGTGTCAGTGTTACAGCCCAAACCGCACGACCGGAGGGATTCGTCTCCGGAATATTAAGTCATCCCTACCAAACTCAAATTCTCATCATGCCTCTTACCTGGGACTGATTGCACAACACACCTGCACCTCATTCACACACACACACACACACATCACTTCTCTGTGAAGTCTTGATTTGTCCTGGCCATCATTTCTGAGCGTTATTACCCGTGTTTTCTTTGTACTCTGACCCTGGTCTGTTCATCTCGCTTCTGATTATTCTCTGCCTGCCCCGACTTGGATTGTTTATTGGACCTTGCTTCTTGCCTCCATTGCCCTGTCTGACTATTCTAAATAAAAGCTGCAAATGGATCTCACTGAGTCTGACGTGTCGCAACAAATGGTTGTGGGTTAAACAGAAATATTTTGACTTTATTAACAAACAAAGCCGAGCAACCTCCCACAGGGAGACCCTGCAGGAGATGACTCCTGAACAGTGGCCAGCTTTTCACATATATGCATACATCGCCTTCAAAAATGGTAATACATCCTATAGATAATTTTGGACAGGGGTCTTATACCATACCTTATATCCATGATGCCATGTATCTGAACAAGATGTCCAGGACCTCTGCTGTATTTAATGCTGTGGGCCTAATTTTCTGCCTGAGGTCCTGGACATCTTGTTCAGATACATGGCATCATGGATTGGATCAAATACCAACAGATAAAAAAATCGAAACCTAACAGACTGTGCTAGAAATCTTATAACGGGCCATGTTTGGATCTTCCAACAGGACAGTGATCCAAAAACAAATATCAAAATCAAAACAAAAATGGGTCACTGAGCACAAAACCAAGATCTGCAATGGCCATCCCAGTCCCTGGCCTGGACCATATAGAAAATGAGTGGACTGAACTGAAGAGAAGAAGCACCAACATGGATCTGGGAATCTGGAGGATCTGGAGAGATTCTGTGTGGAGGAATGGTCTCTAATCTCTTGTCAGGTGTTCTCCAAACTCATCAGGCATTGTAGGAGAAAACTCAGAGCTGTTATCTTGGCTAAAGGAGGTTGCAAAAAGTATTCAATAAAAGGGTGACAATAATTATGGCCAACGTGTTTTGGAGAAAAACATTTATTTCATAATGTGATTTAGCCCCACTTTCAATTCTCTTGCTTCAATGAAAGGTTAGAATTTTGGCAATTTTTTTGAATGAAAGATCAAAAGGATAAACAATGCAGATTTATTTTTTACAACCAGTTTTGATCATATTTACCAGGGGTGACATTTATTCTGACAATGTCTGTATTCTGTACTCTACTCCCTGTCAGTTTCACTCACTTATTTTATAAGCAATACATTAAAGATTCACTGATACACTTCCTCGACACAGCGAAAAATAAAACACTTTCAAAACGATCAGATTCATAGACCTCTGTGATTCACTTCCTCGACACACAGAGTCATATAAATCTTTAGCTTACCCGAGCAGTCTCTTGTCAAACCTATGTAACAGTAACTGTAACTGTAAGCTAAACTTTTTCTGTGCACATGCTTTTGCAAAAGCCCTCTTGATAAGCAAAACACAGATCAAACACTGATATCCTTATCAGTAAATAAACTTCTTCTGTTCGCATGCTAAACTTGTATTCTCAAGGCCCACTTACAAGTAACCACATCTCAATTCATCTCAACTGAACTTCTTATCAGTAAATGAATCTTTGCGTACGTACGACAAAACTCTTAGCGCCTAAATTAGCAGCACCAGTGATCACACAATCCACACAGGATTATATAAACACTGGAAAACACTACCGGAGCTCCGCCACGCTATTACAAGCTACTTGATATCTACAAGGCCTTCTAATTAGAAATCACACTGCATGCAATCATTTCTGGAATCAAAGACCACTTTTCAAAATGTTCTTTTAAGTTCTTTAAATTTGAAGAAGCTTTTCTCACCACTTCTGGGCAGCTGGTGACCAACACATACTTCACACAAAAGCAAAAACTGCTTACCTCAAAGTACAGTGGCCACTGTTGTCTATGCCGGTCACCAGTGATGCCCTTCGTGGTTCCTTCAGCTCCTAAACATGTCCTGCCGGGGGTCGCCATTTGTTGTGGTTTCAATCTTTTTGGGAAATCACTTCTCCGAGATCTTTGATGCTAGAAATATTTAGACTTCATTAACAAACAAAGCCGAGTACTTCCTGCAGGGAGTCTCTCCTGACAGAGTTTCCAAACACACGGAAAACAGCCATTGTATCACCCATTTTTAAATCAGGAAACCCACAGTTTTTTACGTTTTTGGTATTAACGTTTTTTTTCACGCAATTCGGTGATGGCGTCACGTTGGGGAGACGTGGAGGAAAGCTAGCCTGATGGCCGTCAAAGCCAGTGAAATGCATGGTCCGAGCAGAATGAGTGGAGAGTTGGTGAAGTGTCCTGGTGAGTTGCTATCATTTAGCAACGCAGCAATGAGATAAAGACACATATTTTTTTTTACTGTCATTGAATAGCACCGACTGAAAAATAAACTTTTCTTTATAGTGGCGGTGATCATGACGTTAGTTCAGATAAGTAACGTTACCGGTAGCCTTTGTCATAGTACTGGTAAACTTTGTCTTTGTTATCTATAAATAGAAGGCTTCGTGCTAGCTATATGGGCGTTTCTAAGCGTTTCTCTTCCTCCGGTGAAAATGTTGTTGCAAACGTAGCCGCCGCGCGTCTGTCGCGGTGTTTGGCAGGTGCTTGTGCGGGCGGTGCCGTCCCGTGGAAACTGCGCTGGAAAGCTTGTGCTGTAGGGCAGTAAGTCGAGGAACTCACCCCGCGACCAGATGTGACTGAATGCTGAATGCATGCTGCCTGAATCCGTTTGTGCTGAAGATATAGCATACACACGACACATCTCAGGCAGGATCATGGTCCCCTTCAAGCCAGCACGCACGAGTAGCCTATGTTAATTGTTTGTTTACTTTTTTCACGAAGTCTTATGAACCAACTTAAACAGTTATAGGTGACTATAGATGTGTTGTATAGACAATGATCATGTTCTATAATCTGCGCTATCTGAATACTCAACCCGATCTCACCAAATGCGTCTATATAGCACGCAGTGTGTTTATCGTGTAATATATACGCGAAAATGAGTTTTTACGTGCATAGTATACGCATGGATAGCATATGGTTGGGTTTAGGGTGGGGTAGGGTGCGTGTGTATTATACGCTTGGGTAGGATTAGTGGTGTGGGGTGCGTGTGTATATCACGCAATTAAGTGCGTATCATATGCACGCGCAAAACTGCGTATCATATCCACGTAAAAACTCATTTTCGCGTATAAATTGCACGATAAACACACTGCGTGCTATAGAGACGCATTTGCGTGAGAACAGGCTGGAATACTCTAGTCTACTACTCGTCTCTCTAGTGACACTCTCAACGCTCTCACGGCGGGCTTTGGTAAACTCTCTCCCCAAGGTGACGTCATGGAATGCATTGTGGCGGAAAGGAGAATCGTTGGCGCTGTAAGATAGTACCTACTTTTTCGTATTTTATTCCGTTTTGTGATACCCAACAACATAAAATACAATTGATAACAGTTTAAATGTTCATTACCAACAAGCAAATTGCACAAATTCGTTGAAAAATTTTACCTGCAACACGGCCTTTAAACAGCGCAAGTATGTGTCAGTCAGCAACAGTATGTCAGAGCATCTGACAGGGCAAACTGCTTTAAACTTATTAACTATATCTTACCAGTTATTTTCAAGCCCTCAATACAACATGTTTAGGACAAATTGTACTATATACTTTCACTGCAGCAGCTCACACTGCGTCCTCCGCTATTTTTCATATGTGCTGGTATCAAACTACTGTATCGATATACACTGTATTCCCTCATTCCATATAGTTTAAAAAAAAAATCTATATATTGTTCAAACTCGATATACCGCCCAGCCCTAGCTCTTTTCATCTTCACCCACTACAATTTGGATTTCGACCTAACCATTCAACTGAGTCAGCAAATTGCTATTTTATTGATAAAATCAAGTTATCACTTGACAGCAATAGCATTGTAGGAGCAGTCTTTCTTGACCTTAGAAAAGCATTTGATACAGTAAACCACCAAACCACCGTATCCTACTGGCCAAATTATCCTCTTTTAATCTCTCAGACAATGTATTAAACTGGATAAACTCATCTTTCTCAACGATTACAAACTGTTCGTATTTATAATAGTCAGTCTGAGCCCCTCCCTCTGTCGACCGGCCGGCCGCAGGGCTCCATATTAGGTCCTGTGCTATTCTGCATGCACATTAACGACCTGCCACTGGTGTGTCCGGAGGTTAACATTCAAATGTATGCAAATGACACAGTTCTGTATGTACATGGATCCTCAAAAACCGAGGTGGGTGACAAACTCACAAATTTGATGGTTAAAGTTACAACATGGTTGAACCAATGCTGTCTATAACTCAATGTGTCTAAAACTGTAGATACGTTTTTCACAAAATCACATAAGGTAACCAAAGATGCAGATCTCCTAGTGTCAGGAGAAAAAATACAAATTGTCCAAGAATACAAATATCTTGGCATTCATCTGGACTCCAAACTCAATTTTAGATCACATGTAAAGGAAACCTGTAAAAAAGTCACATTTAATCTAGCTAATTTCCGATATATTAGAAATTCAATGTCTATTCAAGCTGGCCAAACCTTTCATGCACTCAATGATCGTCTCTCATTTTACCTACTGTTTAACGAGCTGGTCCCAGTCTAACTCCACCACTCTGAAACCACTACAGTCGTTATACAAACAGACACTCAAAGTATTCGATAAGAAACCAAAGCATTTTCATCACTGTGCCATTTTATTAAAATACAATATTTTAAGTTGGGAAAATCTAATTAAGTTCACAAATTCCTGTCAGGTTTACAAAATCTTACACAGGATGGCCCCACCACCCCTTAGTGATTTTGTCAAACTCAAAACAACCGCACATAGAATCACTAGAGGAGTGTCCAGAGGTGACTGTGTTATTCCACTTAAAAAAAGTGCTTTTAGTTAGTCCGCCACTCCGCCTTCTCTGTCAGGGCTTCTCAGGAATGGAACACCATTCCATCAACAATCAGAGACAGCAACACATACATATACAACACAACATCCAGCAGCAATATCACCCTGTAGCCCAAGACTGGTTGCCCACTGAAGCGAAGCAGGGTTGAGCCTAGTTAGTACTTGGATGTAATTGCACAACAGACAATACCGGCACGGATCCGTTTCTTCCTCATCTGGACCAGAACTGGGCCAGCTCCGGATTCCTTTTTGGCGATTTGGCCCAAATGTGGGCCAGATCTGGTCCAGCACCATGCCGGATCAGGGCCAGCTTATTTTGTAGACCCCCCTTTTTCCGATACTGATATTTTTTCTGTTAGGTTTTAACATGAAATGCTTAGGCAATACAAAGTTGAAAGTACTGCTTTAGATAGACAATTACTGTACTGAACAATTATTGTACAATTACACTAAAATACCACATGATAATCTAGTGTTAGCACTAACACACAGCCACTACTTCACAATAGTCATGCATTCCAAAAAAATGGACAAAGTAAATTTGACATATTCAAGGGCTTTATCTTTTGATCCATCTTTTATTTATTTAGCATATTAATACAAATGAATATTAATTTGTATTAATAACGCAGTGCTGAAGTGCCAACTAGCCTCTCCCTATGGAGGATCCCTTTACCACTCTACAGATAAAGCATTGTGGAAATTTCGCGCATCTCCCCCGTAGTGATAAAATAACATTCTGTATCAAATTTATAGGCAGTTTGTATAGGCTTGGTTTGTAGAGAATTACAAACATGCGCACATATATTCAAACACACATTTAGAATTCATTCTTGATGCGCACGTGAGCGCCATCAGTGTTTATCACAGGTTCACGTTTAAAGTCTGTGTAGAGAGAGCGATGTCGTCTTAGCGGCCCCTAATTTAATAACAAATGATCCTTTCGACGGAAGTGAATCAATCAAAACTAACTTTAGCTGGAAAGTAACATTATTCAAGAACCGCTATAAAGCCAAAACAATCTGTTACCTTAAATTATACGTTTATCTGTAAAGCAGCTTTGAAACAATCTACATTGTTAAAAGCGCTATATAAATGAAGATGACTTGACTTGACAAATGAATACACAAAACAATGCTAAAACAGTGCCACTGTGCATCTTTTTACTAGAAACCCGTCACACGTGCCGTTTAATTCCCTTGAGGCATCTGCAAACAAAAGACCAAGAAGAAAGCTGTTAGTTTTATTAATAGACTTGTTAAAATAGTCCCAATATAAACACATATTACAGGTGTAACGTAGAGATTCAGGATAAGACAAAAAAACACGGTTTGGAAAATGGATTCATGACTCATTTAACACAAAAAAGACAGCTTTAATGCAGTCTTGGTGAGCAGACTAGAGACTTCTTTCAAAAACGTAAACAAATTTAAACGTTGCCAAACTTTTGACAGGTACTTATAAAATCTATTTTAAAATGAGGGTCTGCAGGAGACCTTATTAGCTAACGTTAGCTTAAAGCAGCACTCAGTAAGACATTTCTGTGCTGTTTTCTCGCAGATTTCTCTCTCGAGCTCCCCCTACAGTTTCGGAGTATATATATATGAGAAAACTGTCGTAAACTCATTGTCAACTCTCCTCCCTCCCATATCGCTCAGGCCATGTGCATTTGTTTTCAGAGAAGCCGGCGAACAAATGGAGCCATGTCCACTGAGGTATGTATGATTCTCAGAACAATATCATATAAATGTTGAGATAGTGTATATTTGTATAGTGGAGATAGTGTATATTTTTATACTGTTGTCAAACGTAATCAGTAACATTATGGCGAAAAACAATACTATAAGAAATATTTCCGCTATTTATTTATTTTTAGTTTAGCTTATAGCTATAGCTACTTAGATTATGCATTATCAAAATTAATAGAATTTTGACGGTGATCCGAGTTGTCCATCATAACGACTAACAAAGTCAAACACGTAGCCTAGTTTGTTTATTTATTTTGCCAGAATACGTGTACTATGGTAAGGCTATAATTTATTCGTTCATAACGTTTGGTTTGAAATTTCATAATAACAGTGGTTCATTATTTGATATTGCAGGGTTCAACTTCAACTGCCTCGTCCGAGTTTGCTGCAAAGGCAATAGGTACTATTGTAAAACCCAAAACTCCCAGGAGGAGATATCAGACGAAGGGGGAGGGGGAAAGGCGCAAGATCTAAGGATCTTGACCAAGATAACCAGAGGAGGATGAAGGAGCTGCAGGAGCGGCGCATGGCTGAAATGAAGGTTGGTTTATTACCAGACAAGAAAGTAATAATTCAGATTCACTACATTTTGCAATAAACATTTTCCAATAAAATATATATTATTTTTTTTAGGAAAAACTTAATTATCTAGAGATTGGACAAAAAGTAAAATTGCTTGAGAAGATTTTGAACAGGACCCCAGGAATTTTATTTGATGTAATGTCATTAATGGAGGTACACCCACATCCTGACCCAGTCCCAGACCCAGCGGCTCTCCACTGGTGCACTTGCCAAAATTGCAGGGAGATGGACACAGATATTGAAAGAGTGTGCTGCCGCCAATCCCTGCAACATTGCATTAGTCAGATGGCATACATGCAATATTACATTTTGGATGAAGGTGTGTTGCGGCTGGCCCGAGCTGCATGGAATGACATTTTTGCACTTTTGGACAACCCGGAGCCCGGACTCGAGCAGAGACAATTCCGACATGCAGCCTATAGACAGTTTGTCTTGTGGCAGCATGGTCGCCTGGGTGTGGGCAATAGGGTGGTTATACCAAGTTGCTGTGTGTGGAAGATCAGGGACACATTTCCTGATCCCAGGGCTCACTATACTGGCTACAGGGTGCGCCGCTTAGAGTAAATATAATAATTTAGATTGATTATATTGCCATTATTGTAAATAGTTATCTTTTCAACCATTTTAAATAAATATGTTTGCCCCAACTTTGTTGTGTTTCAGTTATTCAATTACAGACTTTTTCATATAAAATATATTTATTATAATAAATTACAAGAATCAAACATATGATTTCCAGTGCTGCATGACATATTTTCATCTATACATTTCTGTATAGAAGATTGCAGTTCCGTTAGTCTTGTGGGTTTTCAGACACTATGTTTCCTCTCGCTATGTGTCCTCTTACAAGTTTGTGAGTGGGTGGTGGCTGTACTGAAGCAAGAAGACCCAGCCGTCTTGGGTCGTCAGGCCTAATTGAAACATTTCTGGGAAGGCCGGTACCACTTCTCATCCTCCTGGACAGAATGGCTCTCTGTATGTCTGGGATGTAGGAGTATTGTTTTTTTTCCTTCACTGTGTACAAGTCTTTGATTTTTTATTGTACGACCGCCGATACCTGTAGATAAAAGAAGCCTTTAATATGTAAAATTCTGTAAAATATCTGTAAAAAAACATAAAAAAAAAACAATAACAGTTTACAACTTAGGTATGATCCAAATCTGTTCTGCATATAATAGTAATAAGTCATACTAAGTTCTTACTCAGCAAGGCAGTGATCTGTGAGTGGGCATCAGTGACCACTTCTTTTATTTTTATTTCTGTAAGCAGTGCATCCATAGTCCTTACAAAACACTCCTTCTCCATGATTACAGAATTCCGGTTGGTCTCACGTTTGTCAACAGAGACGATGTGCACAATGTCTCTGGAATCCTGTTCAATGGTCATATACGTACAGTACTGTGCACAGTGACCTGCATAATAAATAAATCTGTCAGCATGTGAACATTGTTAATCCTACTACTAAAACTATTTATACTACAAAACCTACCAGGAGAGTCCATTCTGCCATCACCTAGTGAATAGAGTAAACAGACATTAATTTATAATTTCGAGATGTAATTGTTAATTTATAGCTAACCACAAACATGTCAATGTAATTGAGGTTATATTGAAAGTAAACTCACCCAAGACAACAACATGGTCCTTTAGACGTAAATGATCTATGACTTCAGCCCTAGTTGCTTCCCAGTACTCTTGAACTGGCTCAATACAGTAGGAGTCTTGAATTCTGAAGTATGTGCTCTCAGCAACCATCCCCATGTTCATGAATTTAAAAAGCATGGCCACTTTTCGGTAGTTATTTCCAGACAGGAGAACGTTCATAGACAACATGAAATCACCAGACTGCATACCGAATTTTAGTGTTGGCTGGGAATTCCAACACCACACCATGTGTCCGAATGAGCATATCTAATGAAAAGACATTCAAATTTGATGGAATGGCTGAGCACCAGGGCATGGTCCAGACAACTTGTCTCTGTGGTTGCTCTTTTCTGTTGGAAGTCTCAAGTACATGGCCAGTGCATGGAGGTTGTCATTATATGTGATGTTGGCTTGTTTTCCAACAAGGTCGTCCTCAGAAACAATCAAAAAGGATCCGGCATTTCAAAATCAAGCACAGCCTCATCCATAGATATTTCCGTCAAATCATGTGCTTTAACAGTCCTGTGTAAAGAGACAAACTATGAGTACATTGATGATATAGTACTTCATTATATGAACAAATGTAAAATTGACTTGTTCAAATATTTTTCATCATTCAGTTTCATATGTAAGGTGTTTTAAGGAATGAATGAGGCAGCTTTATTTCTACACAAAATGTACAGCAAGTAAAATACCGTAGATGAAGAGAAGGGAAAAAATCATCGTCCGAGCTGTCCCCGTCTTCCAAGTTCAAATCATTAGGGTCCCCATAAAAATCATCCATCTCTATGCTGTGTGTGAAAAACAACATACATCTTTGATTGGAGTGACAGATCAGTGTGAGTATATGAAACATTGCTGTGAAATACTTACAAGGTTCTCCTCAAATAATCACCACCCCCCCTGGAGAGTCACATTTTTCTTCAGTAATGTCCAAGGAGTGCATGCTACAATCAACCAATAAATATATGTGAACATACACCAATTATATAGAAATATAGTTAAAAAAATTAACATGACCCAATGAAAGACACTCACCTTGACTCCAAAGCACAAACTTCTCCCTCTCCAATTAGTGGACGAACACCAAGCTCAGGAATGGCTACATCACTGTTTGAAAATATGGTAATTTATAGTTATGCATGTGCAAAGCCATGAAAGCTAGTTTTAGTAAAGCTATTAGATAGGAACATACTGATCACGGTCAGATTCCTCCGTGAAGCTTGAGACCGGTGGTAGTGGTGGTCTGGGGTGCCCCTTACTCGGAGTTGATGACACTTGTACGGTGTACATTTTAGGACATCCTCAGACCTCAGCCATATGAAGACAAGGCATCATGCCTCAGACTAAAAGGCTTCAGTCATTGGACAAAACGGCATCGCGCCTCAGACTGAAAAGCTTCAGGTCTCAGGAAAAACAATGTCAGGTGTCAGGTCTCGCACAATTAGGGATCAGACGAAACAGCCTCAGACAAAAAGGCATCGGGCGAAACGGACTCAGACAAAAAGGCATCGGGCGAAACGGACTCAGACTAAAAGGCATCGGGAGAAACGGACTCAAACTAAAAGTCATCGGGAGAAACGGACTCAGACTAAAAGGCATCAGACTAAAAGGCATCAGCCTAGGGCATCGGGCGAAACGGACTCAGGTGGACTTTGGAGGTTCGCATTGCCCCGCCCCATGTGACGTCCCATAGCTTGAACTAATGCTTTCACAATAGTTTGCGAACATACAAGCTAGCTTGTTAAAATATGTCATCTTATCTTTTTAAACGTGCAAATAAATGCTTTAACACTAGAACGGCCATGGCGGTCATTTTGACCGTTTTGATTTTTATATCTGCAATAACTTTGTTGAAAAAAAAAAAATCCTGCTGGTTCCTTTTCCTAAAAGTGCCGGTATTTTAATTTAAAAATGTTTTTCATATAAATTACACATGAGGCAAAAAACAAATGAACATATTTGCCTATTTCGGCCAAAGACGGTCATATTGACCGCACTGAATTTCGCGTTATTCTTTTGTTACATTTTCGCGTGGTTGATCTTTGTCTCTCTCACTGTCAACAGATAGATTAGTAGCGATCCTGAGTGTTTGCACATAATTTCTACAATCCAAAAAAGTATATTAGATTAAATTTGTTGATCAGAAATAGGCTAATAATACCTGACTACGTTATCTATTTACGTAGATATTCTCTATTACACAATATATTTGACTATTTTCTCTGTTATTATATTAAAACAAAATGTTTTATAATTAAATAAGATACTTTTAGTTGTTATTATCTTGTTCTGAGTTATGTTGAATGGATATTGAGCCTATCTGTCGAAATAGGCTATATAATAATACCTGACTACGTTATCTATTTACGTAGATATTATCTATTATATACAAGTTATTAGACTATTTTCTCTGTTATTATATTAAAATAAAATGCTTCATAATTAAAAGATACTTTTAGTTATTATCTTGTTCTGAGTTATGTTGAATGGATAGTGAAATAGGCCTATAGTATCTGTTGTGAATATGCGATAATTACGGTAGGCTAATGATATACAATGATATATATATATATATATATCATTTGACTGCATTTCATATCATTTGATATATATGTGGACAAACTTTATTTTAAATTACAAATGTTAACCCGACGGCTGGGTTTGTCCATATTTGACATATTTAACATATTTAAAACAACCCAGCATTTTTTAGTTGTAATCAAATGTTACACTAATTACGTTGTATACAGAAGAGAACATGCATTTCGCGAGTTGTATTTGCACGTTTAAAAAGTTAGATGACATATTTAAACTAGCTAGCTGTATGTTGACAAACTATCGTGAAATTAAAGCATTCTTTCGAGCTATGAACCGCGTACATGTGACGTCACATGGGGCGGGGCAATGCGAACCTCCAAAATCCACCTGAGTCCGTTTTGCCCGATGCCTTTTAGTCTGATGCCTTTATGCCTGATGCCTTTTAGTCTGAGACCGTTTCTCCCGATGCCTTTTAGTCTGAGACCGTTTCTCCCGATGCCTTTTAGTCTGAGTCCGTTTCTCCCGATGCCTTTTAGTCTGAGACCGTTTCTCCCGATGCCTTTTAGTCTGAGTCCGTTTCTCCCGATGCCTTTTAGTCTGAGACCGTTTCGGCCAATGCCTTTATGTCTGATGCCTTTTTGTCTGAGGCTGTTTCGTCTGATCCCTAATTGTGCGAGACCTGACACCTGACATTGTTTTTCCTGAGACCTGAAGCTTTTCAGTCTGAGGCGCGATGCCGTTTTGTCCAATGACTGAAGCCTTTTAGTCTGAGGCATGATGCCTTGTCTTCATATGGCTGAGGTCTGAGGATGTCCTAAAATGTACACCGTACACTTGCCAACGCTTGTAGCTAAAAAGAAAAACTAAATGTATCCATCTTTTATCATTTATACACAAGGTCAAACTAGCACAGATGGAGTTGCATGTGTGAAGTTGCAATGAAATTTCTCGTTTACTAACAGTTCTGTTTGTGTACATGTGGGTAAATCAATATACAAAGTTGCATTATTAGCTAGCAGCTCTCGTGTCGGTTTATTTTATGTAAAGTCAGCACGGTAACATATAACTTTACTAATTCTGAGGCAGACGACAAGCTAAACTAAAGCATAATTTGAAGAATTTCATATCGATTTATAGGCGATCTCAGTAACACAAATAAAACCGGATAGAGGAACGGTCAAAACACTACAGAAAACAAACACGTTTGTTTACTAATGAAAATGCTAACATCTAAGTTACAGTATCTAGCGTACTAGTAACCCCGTAACAGACAGCGACCATAATAAAAACCTAAACAGACAATAGCAAACATCCTGAGGTCACAATTACAAGAAATACAAACATTAAACAGTTTATCACAGTCTTGGTCACAGTTTATTCTAAAGATACTTACAAGTGCAACAGCAAGAAGGCCAGGTCAGCATCGGTTTTGCAGGCTTCGGTTTCTTTCAGTTCTCTCCATTCTGAAAAAGCCGGTCCAATATTAACTCTAGTCTGACTTCTCGCTCGGTCAGTCTCCCGTTTCCTCTTTCTTTGGTCCTCTGACAAAGATTTCCGAGCTTTCTTCTTTTTTACATGCTCAGCCATTACGAAAACTTGAAGAAATCAATATCTAGCGTTACCTTTTCCTCATAGCTAGCCGGATACTCGATGGATGGGGGCGTGTACGCGTGCAGTGCCGTAAAGCAATTCGTTACCTCGCGAGACCTGATATCACACGATACTTCCGACCCGCCGGCCCAAAGTTGCAAGGGTGGTTTTGCGGCTCACAGGCACCAGGGGGGTGCGAGACGACCACCATTCAACCCTAAATCAGTAATATAACCATTACAATGACTCCAAAGCTGTTCGGTTAAGGTAAAAAAGTTACTTAGTTCACCTTTAAGGGTTGACATAACTCAACGCAAGCCTATCATTAACATTACCCTACCACGCAGCACATTAAAAAAATAAAATAATAGTTCATAATAATAAATAGAAGCAGTTAAATCCGTTAATTTTATAATTACAGTCCTCTGCACCGTCTTCATGTTAGCATAACGCTCTCCTCTGATAACATTAGAGTCAGCTAATAGTATTATCACAACATAATCAAGAAATTAATTCATTAATAGCAGTTTGAGCACAGTATGTAGCTTACCTTTGTGAAGTTTTTGAGGTAGGATACCAAAGTACCGACTGTGGCTGCCTCCTCTTCTACACTGTAAAAAGTGATTCTGAGTTTTAGTCAGGTGGACTAGTAAAATCATGTGCTGTCAACTTGCAGTGTCTCACTACACAATAGGATGAGTTATAACAACCTCAACTTGAAGGGAAATGGAAAACTTAAAATAACGTGTTCATGTAACAACAAAACATAGGTTCTTTCAATTTTCTGCCTCATGCGCATGTGCCAGAAACACTACGTCATGATGACGTACTATTTTAACGAATTTGAGCCAGACGCGCCATCGCCATTTTCTGCACGAGAAGACGAGATCACGACACGAGTTGCTGAAGCGAGAAAAAAGACGAAGGATCGAGCTCTTATTTGAACAACTACAGATGGATTTTTATAGTAAGTATACCCTGATTTGTTCTTTCTTTCATGTAAAAATTAGGCTTGTTTTGTTTGCGCCCACCGACCGGGCATTGATTTCAGGCTATCACATTTGACAAACTTATTGACAACTTGATTTGTAATAAGGAGCCACACGCACTGGCACACCGAGCTGCTGTCGAGACGTGAGCAGAAAGAGAAATCGTCTTTGACTAGTATAAGTTAATGTTGGTAACTTAAATAGATTAGAAAGTGTACATAGAAGTTACTTTTTAGCGTGTTCTTGATTGGATCTCATTATCGTTAGAAAGACAGAATGACCAGTAAGTTAACGTTAATATTTGAACCACCGCCGCCAGTCCATATTTGTGTTTATCATTACGAATAAAAATGCTTGATTTACTTATGTTAAACGCCCAGTTGTTATTTTTTTTTTCAAATGACATAACGTTACCATAATGTTTTTGAGCATGTGCAAACGGTGCGTCTTCTGTAGGCCTACATAGGTAACTTGCCATGATTTTGTACATAATGTCAACTTTTTGTAGTTCACATGATTAAACTTTTATGTCAATTATGTTACCTGTGAAGCCCTGAAGAATCATGAATTTCAGGATTACGTTATTTATATAAAACATTTTCCCATAATAAAAGCTATATTTACAGCACTGCTCAATTTTATATTGACAGCAACATCATTAGTGTAACATTAAATACATCACCAGAAATAGAAATAAAAAGTTTTAATATTTTTTTTCCTCATTGTATTTGGGAAGTAAGATGTTTTAGGGCGATTATAATGGTCGATTATTCCCTTAAAATTGTAATGGATTATTATAAATTACAAATTATTGAATTATGTTTTGAATAGCCTAGCTTTATCACAGTGGTTCTCAACTAATTTGCCCATGGCACCCACATTTTCCCATGGTCATTTTTTTATGCCTATTATAATAAATTTGTTTACACAAAAATTGTAGACTCAAACAAGTACTGTCCCCCTTTACTTAACATAAACATATATTGTAAGAATATGACTAATACTGATAAATAAACGCTTAACAAGGTTAGCAGTCCCAAACAAGTTTTTTTAATAAAAGGTTGGATTTAACACAGTCTTTTAAAAATAATTTTTAATATTATATACAAAGTTAATATCAGGCTATATACAAAATAAGACAAAGTGAACATAAATTTTAATTTTTGGGTTATGAAAACAACACTTACCATGGTAAATACACAATACTAACAAAAACTGTTAATACAACACGGAAACTGCTCCTGATTATTAGAATGAACATCATATCTGCATGCAAATCCTTCTCAGCTAACACGACGTACTAGTAGTAACGTGGTATTTTACTTTTATTTTGTGACTTTATAATTTACAATGTATAGACATTGCAAGCTCATAGTTTATTTTGTGCTTTATATGTAGTGAAGTGATACACAGGGTGCAATTAAATAGTGTGCGCTACTAGCGCAGTATAACGGCTGACATGTGAGAGACTTTATTTCAGCATACACTTATATCACTGGTCACTGGTAGTTCCTATTGTGCTGCATTCTTGTTTGAACAATTATGTTATCGTGGCATCTGTTATTAGATATTTGAATAGTTGTGCAGCCCTATGTTCAGTGAATATTTCTGTATGTAACATGTATGTGTACTTGGATGGAGTTTAACTTTTTTTTTTTTTTTTTTTTTTTTTGCAGGATCAGTATAGTGCAAGCAGAGTGGAAGCAGAAATCGATGAGGTGGTGTTGCAAGATTTGCAGATTTTCCTCGCCCAACCAGCGTACCCTAATCACACACTACAAGCTTAAACACTGCCATCAGGCAAGTCACTGTCCACTCCCATGCATCTATAAGGATTGTGTATGCACATTTAGGAGTGAACTGTCTCTGAAGAAGCATTTAACCTGTGAACATAGTCAATGTCTTCAAGCCTCCTCAAAATTGCTTAAAGCAACATCAAATGTGAACTGTGACCTGTGTAATTTTTCAGAGGCTTGCAGTATTTCACAGTATTTTGCTCATCTTGCAACACACATTAAAAAGAAAGAGTCAGTGAGGTGCCCCTTTCAAAACTGTAGTTTCCAGACCAGAGTGTGCAGCACTTTCCGTGCTCACAAAAGTAGGAATCATCGAAATAGCACTTTTCAAGATTTTCGAACAGACTTGTATCAAACTTGCATTCCTGATGATCCAAACCCTGAAAGTGCAGACTCTGAAACCCATTCATTCAGCCAGGATTGCTCAACAGTAGATAGTGACATAGATGTTGAAGACCTACAGGATTTGATTAAACAAAAAGTAGCATCACTGTTACTTCGCATGCAAACAACTTTACACGTCTCAAAGGCCACCACACAGGAAATTGTAAATGAGCTTTGCAGTGTTTATTCTATTGTGCAAGAGTTCACTCCAAGAATAGTTGAAAGTGTATTGGTTAAGCACAATTGTTTATTAACCAATGAATTGACTGCTGCCTTAGCTGAGATAGTTGAAAAAACAAATCCCCTAACTTCCCTTTCAAAAAGTGGCCCTTTTGCAACCGAATACAAAAGAACCACTTATTACAAGGACAACTTCAAAGTAATTGAGCCAGTTGAATATATTTTAGATTCGTCCTCCCAAAGAAAGTTTGTTTATATTCCAATTTTGGAAGTTTTGACTGAGTTGTTGAACCGTGATGACATTTTGGATAAAATCCTGCAGGAAACTGCTGACCAGTCCGGTCAGATTAAAACGTACAGAGATGGACTGTGCTGCAAAGGGAATCCTTTGCTCTCCTCGGAGAGTTTAAGCATTGCACTTGGGATGTATATAGATGACTATGAGGTATGTAACCCACTTGGCACATCCAAAAAAAAGCATAAGGTCTGTGCAGTGTATTGGTTAATATCAAACTTGCCAGCACAGTATAGGTCTTCGGTACAGTCAATTTATCTGGCTTGTCTGTGTAATAGCAGTGATGTAAAGACTTATGGCTATGATGCCATTTTTCAACCACTCATTAAGGACATTCAAGTCCTTGAAGAGGAAGGATTATATGTTCAAAAATTGGGAACAAGTGTCAAGGGTTCTGTGTTGTATGTGTCAGCGGACAACTTGGGAGCCCACTCGCTAGCTGGCTTCCAAGAAAATTTCAATGTTGACAAATTCTGCAGATTTTGCCTAGCTAGTCGCAAGGATATTGACTTGCATGAAGTCAGAGAGGGGGTGTTTCCACTCAGGACGATTGAAAGTCACAAACACACCCTTGATGAATTGAAGATGAATTCACTGGTTTCCCTGAATGGAGTAAAGAGAGACTGTGTTCTTGAGAAACTGAATTATTTTCACACAGTTCAAGGGTTTCCTCCCGATTTTATGCACGACCTGTTTGAAGGTATAGTACCAACAGAGTTGAGTCTTTGCATAAAGTCCTTTATTTCCAAAAGGTACTTCACATTAGATGACCTTAATGCTGTCATCAAGTCTTTTCCTTTCAAGTTTACCGATAAAACCAACAGACCACAACAAATTTCAAAGACTTTTGTGTCAAAACATTCAATTGGTGGAAACAGCCATGAAAACTGGACTCTGTTAAGGCTACTGCCATTGATGATGGGTCACAGAGTACCAGAAGGAGACAAATCTTGGCAAATCTTACTAGATCTGAAAGATATTGTTGAGCTCCTAGCTACTGGACAATTTTCTGATGAGACATTGTGCTACTTGGAGTCCAAAATCTCAGAACACAGGTGCTTGCTCAGAGAATGTTTCCCAGATTTCCATATTCTCCCCAAACATCACTTCTTGGAACACTATCCTGAGATGATTCGTCGATTTGGGCCTCTGACAGATTTTTGGACTATTCGCTTTGAGGCGAAGCACAAATTCTTTAAGAGAGTTGTACATGATGGTAAAAACTTCAAGAATGTCTTGCTCACTCAGGCCAAAAAGCATCAGCTTGCTTTGGCTTACTACTTGGATTTGCCAAGTGTGTTCAAACCTGATCTAGAAGTAGGACGCGTTGCTGTCGTTTCACCTGACACACTTGAACGTTCAGTGAGGCAGGCCATTGAGCATAAATATGGAAACATAAGCACTGTACTTCTTTCAACCCATGCATGCATCTATGGTACCAAATACTTGGAGGGAATGTTTTTGTCTGTAGGGCACACCAGTGGACTGCCTGACTTTGGCGAGATTGTTAAAATGATAATTGTGAACAACAGAGTGTCATTTATCCTCAAACCCTTCAAAGCCTGGTACATAGAGCATTTGCGAAGTTATGAGCTGACGAGTTATTGCACTTCTGAACTGCAGGTTGTGGAACACCAGGAGCTTAATGGATACCATCCACTTTATCCTTATGTCAGAGCTGGCAAGTTAAATATCACACCAAAAACCTTCTTGCTTCACTAAGGTACATTTGATTTTTTTTTTAGGTGTTCACATTAAAATATGTAATCATCAATCAAATTAATAACAGCTTTTTACTTTTTCCCCAGTTGGAGAGAAACCCTGGAATTTTCCATTCCTATTTCAAAATGCTGTTTCGCGTGATCATCTCCTCACAGAACATTCAAAAAGTTAGACTTGATCCTGTTCCAGATTCTGTTGATGGCCTCAAGCTTGAACTCAAAAGCAAGCTCCAGCTGAAAGATTCTTTTGACCTTCAATATGAGGATGAAGACTTCCATGATTTCTGTAACCTTACCTGCGTAGCTGATCTGCCCACAGACAAGGTGACACTGAAGGTCCTTTTCACCCCGTTTCCAGATACATTGTCAGACTCCAGTTTAGACACTACAATTTTAGGTGAATCGTCATCTCCATCAACTTCTTCACCCAGCATCCATTCAGAGTTAATATCTGCCGCCCGTTCACAGCCATGGCCAACCACCTTTCCCATCCCTGTTTTTACTTATGATGTGGAGCTGAGGCTAAGACAAGGTAATGAGGCATTTCGAAAGGATGGAACACTTATGTCAATTCCCAGAGACATTAAGATTGAAATTCTTGAGAAACTTGCAGAAAATATATACTCATACAAAGCCTATCCTGGGAATGAAGAGATTGAGAGTGTAGCGGCTGCCTTAATTGAAAAACACCCCTGTCTCAAAGAGCCAAGCTCCACATCTGGGTGGTATGGGTGGAAAATTAGTTTGAAGTTTAAAATGGGCAACTACAGACAAAAGCTGAGAGATGCTGGTTGTCAGGAAATGATAGTGAATTCTGAAAGAAGAGGTCTTGGAGAGACAAGAGGAAAACGAAACAAAGTCAAGAAACCAAGGCGGTGTGAAACTAATTTTCTACCAGATCTACCTCAGGGCAAAGACCGGGAAAGTCTAGAAAAGGAAAGAGAGCAAATGGCTGTGGAGATGACGAAGAGGACTCCAGACATCACATTTGTTGATGCTGCTATGAGCAGCACGTATTCTTTGAGAAGACAAGAAGTCGTTGATGAGGAGCCACCAGTGTCACAAATGAAAATCCGATGGCCAGCAATTTTCACAGAGAGACAGGTAAATTGTGTTTATTTGTTTCTGTGTGCTTTGAATTAATCAGAAAATATTGGGCTGTGAAAGTTGTGCAGTTCTATTAGAAGATATGGGCAAACTTAATATCCTAACATTATATGAACAGTTTTTTCATGTTGAGTTAATTTTTTAAAACTTGTTAATGTTTTAAGACTGTCACTGAGACCTTGGCATCTTTGTTCAATTTGTAAATGTATTTGTTTTTATAGATCAGCAAAGAATTCACCAGGCTTGTGTCAAAGGACCTGAGCAAGTCCTTTTTGGAAGGCCTAGATGGTCATCTCTCAAAGCTGATGCAGTTATTCCGGTCAAAGCGTTATGAGGACATTCCAGAAATGACTTCAATACTGGAGAGCCTTGATAAGAATGTGAGTCAATTTATTTTAAAGCAGTCTTTCTCTCCCCAAAATGACAATTCTGTGATCATTTACTCACTACTCGCGTCATAAACCTATTGATAGTGACATCTTTTCATACAATGACTTCAGAGTAAGCATCTAAAAAGTAACCTATTCAATTTGCATGTCATATTCAAAGTCTTCTGAAATCATACAATGTCTTTGTATGATGAAAACATAAAAATGTCAGTCTTTGTTTACAATGATGTTTTATTGTATTAGCTACTACATAAATATCAAGCCTCAATGGTTCTTGCAAGTCTTTTGATCAAATGTCATGACACAAGAACTAATGAGGTTTGATTTTGTTGTAGTATGCTGTAGTAGCATCAAAACTGATATGATCAGTTCATTACACAAACTTATAAACTTTTAAAATAGGCAACATGAGTTGTCCTTTATAGATCTTAACAGCCTAGCCATTGTTAATTTTCTGTTATGAATATGTTTGCATGTGTTTGGACTGGCATGTTGGTGAGTAAATGACAATTATCATCTTTGGTAAGCTATCATTTTAAATAATTTAAAGTGTTGTTACAACTCTGCAATACCTTATTGGCCCTCCAGGAGCAGAATTAGGCTGCTTTCACACTGGGCTTGTTTGCTGTGGTCCGAGCCCAAGCGTGATTGTTCCTTGCGCCCCATGCAGCGTTGGTCTGGTTTCACACTCAAATGGATTCTGTCGAACCCTGGTGCGTGTGTGTGCATATTATGTAATTTCTAACATGCACGGCGCATGATAAAAAAACAACACGGGTCAATATATTGTGTTCTTTATTAATTCAGTGCTATTATGCGCAGCAGAGTGAACAACAGGTTTACTGTGTGTGTGTGTGTGTGTGTGTGTGTGTGTGTGTGTGTGTGTGTGTGTGTGTGTGTGTGTGTGTGTGTGTGTGTGTGTTGCATAAGGTGGTTTCCGCTGCTTGCAAACAAACTCTTTTGAGAAGACAGTGGATTTCTAAAAATTTGTTGTCCTGATTCCACACGCTATGCGCGAACACACTGAAGGCTCACTCTCGCTCATATCCAAGGTAAATCATCAACATTATCATCCCTTACATGTATTATATTTAACTAAATACATCATAATAAGCTAAAATGCATGCACAGGTCACTTTACTTACTGAACAAGTGTGCACCCAAGTCCGTGTTGGTTTCACATTCACCCGAACCGCGGCACAGTTCGAGTGCAACCGAACAAAGACCACTTCCTCCAGGTAGTCTTGGCTTTGGTACCCCAGTGCACACCCGAGTCCACATGACAAAATCACAATGTGAACGCTGTCATGTGGACTCGGCTGTGCACTGAGGTACCAAAGCCAAGAATACCTGTAGGAAGTGGTCTTTGTTCGGTTGCACTCGAACTGTGCCGCGGTTCGGGTGAATGTGAAACCAACACGGACTCGGGTGACCTGCACATGCGTTTTAGCTTATTATGATGTATTTAGTTAAATAAAATGCATGTAAGAGATTATAATGTTGATGATTTACCTTGGATACAGGCGAGAGTGAGCCTTCAGTGTGTTCGCGCATAGCGTGTTGAATCAGGATAACAAATTTGGAAATCCACTGTCTCAAAAGAGTTAGTTTGCAAGCAGCAGAAGCCTACATTATACGACAAACACACAAACGTAAACCTGTGTTGTTCACTCAGCTGCGCATAATAGCACCGAATTTAAAAAAAACCTATATATTGACCCGTGTTCTGTTTTCTATCATGCATGTTTGTGATGACGTAATAACGCACCAGGGTTCCATAGCATCCAGTTGAGTGTGAAACCAGACCAACGCTGCGGGGGGCGCCGGGAACAATCACGCTCGGGCTCGGAGTCCAGACTGCAGCAAACAAGACCAGTGTGAAAGCACCCTTAGACACTGTTTACATCCACTATTAAATTTTATTTTGGTGCTGCACAAAAAGGAAACAAACAACTGTTGTTGTACCACATCACTGGTGATTTATTTACAAAAAAAAAGTACACGTGTACATATTTGAAATTAATGTTTTTATTTTTCAAGACAGAGGGAGGGGGTGAAAGGATAAATGAAATGAAAAACAAAGGATTGAACCAATAAAGCAGGTACCATAACCATCCTATATTTTACAGACAACAAACCAAAGGATGAGGACTGCAGCATTGCTTGGCCTGCCGTGGTACATGCGAGAGACTCCTTCTAAATTCATGAAGATATGCGAGGTAAGCTGAAACCTTTAAGGCAAAACAAGGGGACAATTGAACATTAGATCTCTTAATTTGCAGGGGTATGGGGACTTTAAATTGTTTGTGAAATTGGTTTTAAGTAATAGTACCTTAATTTTGTTTTCATTCTACAAAGCCCAGTGACCGTGAAGAGGATGTGATCAAGGGTGTGGTGATCGGAATCCTAGTGGTTGTGGAAAATGTGATGGAACCTCTCCCAGAATTCTACAATGACGTTGCCCTGGTGATTGAGGAAGAAGTGGTAATGCGTCACCTGAGTGACATACCTAATGCTTTTCTGAACCTGATGGGCCTGGTGTACGCATTAAACCTTGACTACCCAAAGGAATTAAAATTCACTTTTGAAGTGATACAGCGCTTGTTCATTGGAGTTGGATCAGACTCTTGCACCGCAAGAGTTCACTCTTTGAAGAGCAAGTTGGTGAGATAAGATAAACTATTTTCTCCTTGTTGCTACTATTAGCACTTACACTGTTACATTGTTTTAAAGTTAGACCATTGTTATTTTAGATCTTATGGTTTAAGTGTAACATTGGTATTCTTGAATGTTTTCCAAACAGACTGTTTTCTTGTTAGCTTGTCCTGCTTCCTCTTTCCTTGTCATGTTTGACGTTTGATTGGGAATTGAAGACATGGTTTAATTTGAAGTTGTTAAACACAGCTTATAGTGAATTCTTCATGTACACTTGTTCCTGTAAGGAAAATATCTGATAATGACAAGGAGAGTAATTTGTACTATTTTTGGCTCTAAAATGGGGTCTGTGCATATAGAGAAGTTTGCACGTGTTTCTCTGAGCTGTATATTTTAACAGTGGTAAATGTAGAAAAAAAATTTGTCAAAAAGACTGTTTTCTTGTTACCTTGTCCTGCTTCTCTTTCCTTGTCATGTTTCTACAAATTTTACAATTGAACACACTGTTTTTAGACAGTTTAATGTGATTTTTTTTCAACGCAGCTTTTATTGTGAATTCTTCATGTACACTTGTTCCTGTAAGGAAAATATCTGATAATGACAAGGAAAGTTATTTGTACTATTTTGGCTCTAAAATGGGTCTGTGCATATAGAGAAGTTTGCACGTGTTTCTGTGAGCTGTGTATTTTAACATTGGTATTCTAGAATTCTTTTCAAACAGACTGTTTTCTTGTTACCTTGTCCTGCTTCTCTTTCCTTGTCATGTCTGATATTTGATTGGGAATTGAAGACACTGTTTTATTTGAAGTTGTTAAACACAGCTTATTGTGAATTCTTCGTTCCTGCAATGAAAATATCTGATAGAGACAAGGAGAGTTAATTGTACTATTCTCTAAGAATGGGTCTGTGCATAAAGAAGTTTGCACATGCTTGTGTGAGCTTTGTTAGCTTTGCAAGCTAAGTCTTTTTGTCTGTTTTTGGGTGCAATGCATCTGTTTAAAAAATAAATGCTGAGAATTTCAATTTTGCAGTTGTGTTGATTTCATAAAAAAATCTGGTTCAAGGTAGATATCTAGAACGTCTTGTCAAAGCAAGCAATTAAGTCTAGTAAACTCAAAAAGTTAAGTTGTGATGTTGAGGAAAAATTACTATTTAATGTCAGTTAGACTTGGTTAATGGTTGTGAAAACATGACAAATTAAGTTCAACCAATGTTTTTCAGTTGACTTAACAAAAATATCGAAATGCTTATTAATTGATACAGCACGTTGGCCCAATTTACTGCAAGTTATTTCAACAAATACATATAAGTTGAGTTAACTTAACTCTTAATGTTGGCTAAAATTAACTCTTAACGTTGGCTAAACTTAACTGAGTCAATGCAACAAGATGACTTGACCAAGTCAAGTTGTGTCAACAAATAATTTTTTACAGTGTAACTGCAGAAAGAAAATCGCGCGCTCGTATTACGGATACGGCCCGAATCTGCTTTGCGACTGTTGTTCCCGCGCACTACAACCCGGGCCGGATCCGTATTAGAACAGAGAAACGGAGGTGACTGTAACGCGGATTTGACGGTTTAGAGACGGATCCGGCTTGGAGTCACCTGCTATCTGGGAAGAAACTGATTAACAAATTAGCAATAGCGCTCAGTTAAATGCGAGAGTTCACTATTAGCGAATCAGTAACTACTATTTATTTCATACCTCCTAGAACTACTATATGCAGGTTCATAATTAATGTCAAAAATGTATAATTAATTATAAAGTGAAGATAATTTGAGTAAAGTACAAAGACCTCATGCCCATATCCCTACATCATTCTGGTGCTGAGATATGACAGACGCCTCATGGCACTTGATGTTTTCCTCAGTGCATTAGTCAAACAATCCTTCCTCCCATGTCTCTACGTGCCATTCTGGTGCCAAGATATGGCATATACATTTCCTATATAGTTACTAGGTGGCTCTAACTGGTTGTTAGGTCTTGGCTTTTTTTATAGGGTTACTGATTGACTTCTTGTTGGCCTGATTTAAAGACCTTTTCTTGAGGAGCCGCTCGATTTGACACCTCATTCATGTCGATAGCACAAACGCTGTGGGAATTTGGGGAAGAAAAAGAAGAGAAAGAAGTATGGTGCATAATAATAGGGATATTTTACCTATGACAATCACCACAAATAATAATAATAAGTAATAATACAGATTACAATAGAGATGTTTTTGCCTTTAGCAACCAGCGCTAATGAAGCAGTTTGATAAAAGTTGTATTCTCCTGTCTAATCTCTTGGTTAGATGAAAGAGCTGTACTTTCGGTTTTGAAATGTGTTGGGTTGAGGTTGATCGATTAAGCTGATATTACACTCTAAAAACTCCTGGGTCAAAAATAACCCATAATGGGTTATTTTTGACCCAACTCCTGGGTTAAAAAGGGACCAACTAATTTCTGGGTTATTTCAACCCAGAAAATTGGGTTATTCTTTTTGACCCAACTTCTGGGTTAAACACCTGACCCAAATTTTGGGTTAAAACAACCCAACATTGTAGTTAATATAACCCAACTTCTGGGTCAAAAGAACAACCCAACTTCTGGGTCAAAAGAACAACCCAAATATCTGGGTTTAAATAACCCAGAAATTAGTTGGTCCCTTTTTAACCCAGGAGTTGGGTCAAAAATAACCTAACTTGGGTTACTATGCCAGTATGCCTTATTTCAGAAAATAAAACTTTGTTTTAAATTATATTACACACTTCAAGCACTTTTACATTTTTATTGCATTAAATTAAATTAAACTATATATATATTTAAAAAAACACACACACACTTGGACATATTTATTTTCATATTTATTTTAGGTCAGACTGTAATAACAATATTAGAAAGAAAAAATAGAAAAATAAACAACTCAAATATTCGGCAACATTCAATAACTTGATTGAATTTAAGGCTTAAAGGACAAGTTCGGTATTTTACACTTAAAGCCCTGTTTTCAGATAGTTTCTGATGAAATAAAATGGTTAAGATTACAAAGACGTGAAACTTACCGAGTGGTCCGGGGTGTTCACTGATATGCTCACACAAAAATCACTGCAAAAGATGCTTTCCAACAGGTTTTATCGTAGTTAACCGTAGGATTGTTCCAGTGCACCTATGCAGCCATTGTGGAGGTGGGGGTGCTACCACAGAAACCAAAAATTCTCGGGACAGCAGCATTTGTCCAAATTTCAATCTTAACCGTTCTATTTCATCAGAAAAGATCTGAAAACAGGCTTTAAGTGTAAAATACAGAACTTGTCCTTTAAAGGACAATTCCGGCGAAAAATGAACCTAGGGGTTAATAACACATGGTTACCGAGTTGACCGTTCTCTGGGATGTGTTTTCATGATAATCGAATGTAAAGAGTTATATCTCTAAAAACTGATTAGCTTATAACGCTAGTATATATATAAAAGAAATTGTTAGTTAATACCACTAACAAGGCTCAAAATAGCCTAACACGGTAGCATAATGAGGGTCCCTACATGCAAACCGAAGCATTGAGAACTGTGTAAGTGTACAGACAGTTTAAAAAGAAGATACTTTATAAAGACAGTACATACCAGTCGAGCCACGAACGCCGTGCTACGTGAGCTGGTCTGTAGGTTAAAGTCACAGTTCAGCTGTCTTAGCACGGCGTTCATGGCTCGACTGGTCGAGTCTGTTTTGCAAGATGGCTCCTGCCTGTATACGCGTAATGTACTGTCTTTATAAAGTATCTTCTTCTTAAACTGTACACTTAAAAAGTTCTCAATGCTTCGGTTTGCATGTAGGGACCCTCATTATGCTACCGTGTTAGTGTTAGGCTATTTTGAGCCTTGTTAGTTAGCCTGGGTTTCCCCAGACTGCCTTTGCGCAGCGCGATTTTATTCTCGCTGAAAGGCAGTCTGGAAACCATGGACCTGATTTTCGCCTCGTTTAGGGAACCAATCACAGAACGGGGAGAGAGCAGCAACACGATGACGACATCTTTGCGACACAACAAAGCAGTTTGTTTATATCTATGGAGTCAACATGGCAGCAGACGCGAAGCTACCTTTTGATGCAGCCTTAGATATTGTTCTAAGTAGTTTAGATCGCAATTTTATTTAGAAAAAAGAGCAGCGTTTGGCGTTAAACCATTTCTCTACATACGTCATCTGGTATAATGGAAACGATTGGCTATGAGCTACGTACAGGCGCATTTGATAGACATTCTTAGCACCCAATAAACGGCGCCGGTGCATTCGTAAACCACGCCTCAAATACGAGAAAATGCACATGTGGTTCCCAGACCCAAGTCTCAGCGAGAATTGGGTCTGGCGTTAGCCAGGCTACTTGTTAGTGGTATTAACTAACAATTTCTTTTTACTTATATTAGATATAGCGTTATAAGCTAATCAGTTTTTAGAGATAAAACTCTTTACATTCGATTATTATGAAAACAAATCCCAAAGAACGGTCGACTCGGTAACCATGTGTTAATTACCTCTAGGTTCATTTTTCGCCGTAATTCTCCTTTAAAGTCTCTGGAGAGCTTTAGGAATTTAAGCCTGGGACAAACTTTGGGGACAAGATTTTTGATAGTGTCCTCATCTAAGAGAAGAAATGCCTCCTCATCCATGTCTTCATCTGAAAGACAGAAAACAAGACAACATGAGTATTACTAATAAGTCGAGACAATTGTGAACCACTCACCAGACACTCTTTGATTATAAAGCTAAAAAATTATCACTTTTAAGGGAATGTTGTGTTGTTGTTTTTTAACGTGGCCCAATTTCCTAGTTAACTAATGTGGTTATTTTGCAGCATTGCCCATTTAGTGTGAATGACAGTCTATACTACTGTCCATCTTTTCTTTCATTAACAAGTGTAATGACATTAATGCAAAGGGTGAATATCTGGCCTATTATTATGCATAACAGCTTAAAGACAAGGCACAAGTATCTTTTAACTATAAGGGTTATATAGATATGCATACTCCACTGTCGAAGAAGTTGTGACTTTCACAGAATCTTGCACCGACACATTTAAGCCCAATTAAAGACATTTTTTTAGGTATAGAGAGATGATATAAGGGTAGTAAGAGTAAAATACTCACCTTTAAAATTCTCTATCAGCTCAGAAAGCCGCCACTCAGTTAGCACATCAGCGACAAAGCTGTCCATTTAAAATGACCTGGGAGGGAAAACAGCAATATAGAGGTTAGCAACAATTCGAAGACTTGACCCGCTTCTTTAACCTGTTAGGCTGCAACCCCACTTTTTGAAAAATCCTCAGAAATGGCATACCCAAACTGAACCCTTTGTACTAAAAGCATAAAATATGCTTTTCTTTTGTCTGCATTATAATTACTAACGACTGGCTGTTTTAAATAACCTTCTGTGATCTGACTGGGCTTCAGATAAAAAAATTAGACAAACAATATATTATTTTTATAGTATTCTGTACGATGATAAAGTCTATATCCATTAGCATTACATTATAAATATAATCTATTATTATGAAAATACCTGGCATGGCTCGAAGAACACAGGTCAATCAAATATCATTGCAATCATGTTTATTGTCTTCACAACGTCTTTATCTGCATGTTACAGCGATCTTTGTTAGCTTTGTTTATGTCAGGGACGTCCTTACATCGACACATTTGGGTATAAATTCAATAAATATTATTCCTGTCTATAGAACTCTGATGTAAACCTATGAGAATCTATCAATATTCTCCAAATCTGCACATTTTTGAGCTAAAAGCCCTGAGGCACGTTGTTTTGTCAAGCGCTGTCCATGACAGCACAGGATTTTTTTTTTTTTTTTGAATGAGAGCGGCTGACGATCATAATTCATATTAAAGGACTAATTTTTTCATAACTTCTGACACAAATTAAGACATAACTGTCAATATAAGTTTCTCAGAATACAATAGTGGTCAAATACTGAAACTTGAGTCATATATTTTTAATGATGTATAGTTTGTCACGGTAATAACATTAAATCTGATAGTAACTTTGAACTATTTAACCAAATAACGCTTCAGTGCGCCGGCGCACTTGCAAAGGTTAACAGGTTTTACTTCGGCCAGTAGAGCACTGTATAATATGATAAGCACGGCGCAGCTGGTAAACATAACTCAAAGATTGTGTCGTCGCTCTAGCCGCGGCACGACCCGTTTATATACTGTCTATGGGCACGACGTCGCCACTAAGTTAGCTGCACTGTAACGTTAGCTAACGTTACTTAACGTTACCGTATTATTGCCGTTATTATAACAATGAGATAAGTACAGCACATGTTATGAAAAATAGAATTTAAAGACCGTGAAAAGTGAATTCAGTCATTTTCTTCTAAACACATTAAATAGCCTAGGTCATAAATGTATTTCTCAACAATGTGTAAAAAGCATTTCAACCATTTTGTCACCTAATTTCATGAACCTATCGTTTATTTTTAATCATTCAAATTGTCTGGGTGGTTTACACTTTCTTCTTTAGTCTGACAAACTCAAAACACATATTTATTTTGACTTTACACAGACTTTAAACTAGTTAAATTAGATGTTTTCGCGATAGCGTAGCTAACTTTACATGACAACCACAATTAAGTTACCACAGCTAACACTAGTCTCAACGTAGCAAAGCCATGGTAATTTTTTCAGCAAATGGTGCTAAACTAGCAACGGGAAACATGGACATAGAAAATATTACATTATATCAACACTGAAAATACTCTTACCTTGAATACACGACGAAGTTGCACCGAAGAAGCACAGGCCAAAACGGATCGAGCGCGAAGTGTCGGTTATTTCAAATGTCTGCTGTGAGAAAATTCCAGAACAACTGCAGGGGGAGGGGGCCGAGGGGGGGACCCAGAACATGGGTTACTCTTGAAAAATAACCCAGAAACTCAAACAACCCAGGAATTGGGTCAAAATATTAGCCCTATAACCCAGAAAATGGGTTCTCACTGAAAAAATAACCCATAATTTTAACCCAACACAAATAACCCAGAAAATGGGTTGAAGAAATAACCCAGGAGTTTTTAGAGTGTACACAAAACAACATCTGTAGAACTGCCAACTCTGACACATTCAATGTGAAACTTACACAAATTAACCTTATTCTCACAACACACAACCATATTCTCACGCAGTAAAAAAAAGAGCAAAGATAATAAGTAGCGGATTACAATAGTGATACATTGCCTCTGGCAAACTCCACTATAAAACAGTTTGATAAAAGTTTTGATCTCCATCTCCTGCCTAACCCCTTCGTGAGAAGAAAGAGCTGTATTTTTCATTTAAACGTTATTGGCTTGAGGTTGAGCAAGAAATGGTGAAATCACCCAAACAACATGTGCCCAGAAAACCACATAATAACTGAGAAAGAAGACTTTTTCCTTCCTCTTTTTTTCTTGTTCATGTAAGGCAAAAAGGGCACATTGCTGCCATTTTTGTGTGGCTTAACTCCGAAACCGCATACTCAATGAGTAGGTACTTCATTTAAATAAGTACTTACTTAACGAGCGCTAAAAGAGTAGGTACTTTATTGCCTGATCTCTGAATGCGAGCCGTACATCATCCGCCATGTTGACGTTATCATGTGACCTACGACACGCTATCAAGCACAACAACTTAAAAGATATGAGCAACAGGTTTACCTCATCTATCTGTAAATATCTTGATATTGACGAAACTTGCTCATTTTGTGGTCTTGAAGAAACAGCTGCCCATTTATTTTGTGATGTAGTATAACCAGTAAATTATGGGTTGATTTAAGTTCTTATATTTTTAACCCACTGTTTTATATCCTTAAATATAACATTTTCTATTACAAAACCTCCAAATCATCATCTCTTGAATAAGTTGAATCTTGAATTTCTTTATTTTATATGCAAGAATGTTCGCCCACAAGAAAAAGTCACTTAAATCTCCATTGGTTTCCTCTTTTTCTTGTTGAATTTAACCCTCGTTTTATCCCTCAGGTTTATAAATAGCAAACAAAAATGAATTTTCTTAATGTATTATGATTAATTATTCAAAGATATTTAACCTCATTATTGTGCTTTTTCCCCCTGTGTATATAATCCTATATTATGATGTAAGCAAACCAATGCTGATTATGTTTTCTGTTTTTTTCTCATTATGATTGTTCATTGTTGAAAGATACAACCATGGTATCTTTCCCTGATCTTTATGTAACTATACGTTCTGCAATAACAAAATTATATGAGTGACAGGTGCACTAACACCTCATCATAACATCAGCAACTCGACAGCCATACCTAGATTGGTTTTACTCATCATTTGTAATGTCTGTACTAAGGAGACGGGCAGCTGTGCGAAGATTGTTGACTTTATTCTGGGAAAATGTAAGCATCACCCCTTAAAAATTAAGATTTCCCCAAAATGAATTGCATTGCTAGCCCACTCCAAAACTTATGCACAATAATAATGATAAATGCTGACCAATACTTAATATTAGCCTACTTTTTTATACTGAAAATTATACATTTTAGTAAAACAAGCAAAATGTAATTTGTTTGGTCATATGACATAGCTATGCATGAATACACACTAGATAAATGTAGTGAACATTTAAATATTCAGTCAAGCAATGAATTAATGCATTATTTAATTAAATTAATTATATATTATTTACTGACAACAATAAGAAACATGAATAAATGAGTAAAATAAAATAAAAGTAACCATCACAATAAATAAATAAATATATACAAGTCAACAACACATGAAACAAAGCTTTATTCATTCTTAATGTTCTAACAATCACATATTTACAGGCGGTGAACCCCACACTACTGCCATCTCAACACAGCAGCTCTCATTCTTCAGCTTTATTCTGATGAATCAACTGACCAGCGTTACCACCTTCTCCTGTCCATCATGTCCCTCATTGCTGCAGTCAGACTGGGATCTGATCATGGATGGGAAAGGGACATGAGGCTATCGTTGCCTGAGTGCACCGTCTCCCTCATCACCTCATACAGAGAGCCTGAACAGAACCTGTGAGACTCGTCTCAACAGCAAACACTCCCGTGAGAGAAGCGCAGTAGACCAAGCCTTTAACATGCTGAAAACAAGCTGGTGCTCTATTTTCTTTATGGCCAGAGGTGAGGGATGAAGGGTCTCATAAGGGCCGGCGGAGGGATGGAGGGTCTCGTAAGGGCAGGAGGAGGGATGAAGGGTCTTGTAAGGGCAGGAGCAGTGATGGAGGGTCTCGTAAGGGCAGGAGGAGGGATGGAGGGTCTCGTAAGTGCAGGAGAGATGGAGGGTCTCGTAAGGGGCAGGAGGAGGGATGGAGGGTCTCGTAAGGGCAGGAGAGATGGAGGGTCTCGTAAGGGCAGGAGGAGGGATGGAGGGTCTCGTAAGGGCAGGAAGAGGGATGGAGGGTCTCGTAAGGGCAGGAGGAGTGATGGAGGGTCTCGTAAGGGCAGGAAGAGGGATGGAGGGTCACTTATTTTCATGTTATCACTGTGAAGCTGCTTTGATACAATCTGTATTGTAAAAAAAGCGCTATATAAATAAAAGGGCCGGTGGAGTGATGGAGGGTCTCGTAAGGGCCGGTGGAGTGATGGAGGGTCTCGTAAGGGCAGGAGGAGAGATGGAGGATCTCGTAAGGTCAGGAGGAGAGATGGAGGGTCTCGTAAGGGCCGGTGGAGTAATGGAGGGTCTCGTAAGGGCAGGAGAGATGGAGGGTCTCGTAAGGGCAGGAGGAGGGATGAAGGGTCTCGTAAGGGCCCGGCGGAGGGATGGAGGGCCTCGTAAGGGCAGGAGGAGGGATGAAGGGTCTCGTAAGGGCCGGCGGAGGGATGGAGGGTCTCGTAAGGGCCGGCGGAGGGATGGAGGGCCTCGTAAGGGCAGGAGGAGGGATGAAGGGTCTCGTAAGGGCCGGCGGAGGGATGGAGGGTCTCGTAAGGGCAGGAGGAGGGATGAAGGGTCTCGTAAGAGCAGGAGCAGTGATGGAGGGTCTCGTAAGGGCAGGAGAGATGGAGGGTCTCGTAAGGGCAGGAGGAGGGATGGAGGATCTCGTAAGGGCAGGAGGAGGGATGGAGGGTCTCGTAAGGGCAGGAAGAGGGATGGAAGGTCTCGTAAGGGCCGGTGGAGTGATGGAGGGTCTCGTAAGGGGCAGGAGAGATGGAGGGTCTCGTAAGGGCAGGAGGAGGGATGAAGGGTCTCTTGAGGGCCGGTGGAGGGATGGAGGGTCTCGTAAGGGCAGGAGGAGGGATGGAGGGTCTCGTAAGGGCCGGTGGAGTGATGGAGGGTCTCGTAAGGGCAGGAGAGATGGAGGGTCTTGTAAGGGCAGGAGAGATGGAGGGTCTCGTAAGGGCAGGAGAGATGGAGGGTCACGTAAGGGCAGGAGAGATGGAGGGTCTCGTAAGGGCAGGAGAGATGGAGGGTCTCATAAGGGCAGGAGGAGGGATGGAGGGTCTCGTGAGGGCCGGTGGAGGGATGGAGGGTCTCGTAAGGCCAGGAGGAGTGATGGAGGGTCTCGTAAGGCCAGGAGGAGTGATGGAGGGTCTCGTAAGGGCAGGAGGAGAGATGGAGGGTCTCGTAAGGGCAGGAGGAGTGATGGAGGGTCTCGTCCATGGCACCATTTCCAGGACTCAGCTCTGGGCTCCTCATCCTCAATGAAGATGATATACCAGTCTGCAGAAACTTCAGAATCCTTACTTTATCATATAATACGCAGTGTTGACAACAGTAAATTATCCTACACAATAGGACACATCACTCACTCGGATGTCTATTTCATGTTGTGATGTGCTTATCTGCGATACTTAGAGGATTTTCCTGTCAGATGTTAATAGACATTTAAAATAAGCCTCTTTAAGATGTATATGGTTTATGTAAATCCAATTTAGAGACGTAACGTTAACGTTACGTATGCTTACTGGAGCTCCCCTGTCATAATAAAACGTGTTTTTACAGCAAAATCACAACTATACTATACTGTCTAACATCTTTACACCTTCAACAGTACAACAGTCTACAGTAGTTCAACACATGCGATTTTAACACAAGGAACCGTGAATACTCAAATTACACAGATGATTGTGAATACAGGTGTAAATGTTTGAAATGCTCTAAATGCGTGCGGTCTATATGGCCATCAACAGCTCGCGGTGACGCGATCTATGGCCCATAAATAGATATTTCTCCGTCCTATGGCCCATTAACAGATATATAGACTACATGCATTGTGCGTCCATACCCATTAATCGCCCATCTTTGCTAACAGTTGTTTTTATTTTTTTAGGAATGTTTCTGCATCACGCTCTCCTTCTCCAGCACCGCAGAGCGTCACGCAGGTGTCGTTCAGTTCTCAATCGAGAATGATAGTAAGTGCACAGACGTAATATTTTACTAATGAAATGTAATTGTGTTTACATCGTCATAATATACAAGTAGAGCCTACCTATTCTTGTGTGAAATTACAAAAACTGTTGTCTTTTTTGAATCCATGGCCATTAGTGATTGATAATGATAATAATACAGTTTCTTTGATTGTTATTACATGATAACAATCAATATAATGATTGTTATAGGATAATGATTGTTGATGATTGTTGCTATAATGATTGTTGATGATTGATCATCATCAATATAATGATTGTTTTATCAACAGATGTGACAATGAACATGTCCAAGCACCTGTCCCGAAGAGAGCCACGGCAAACAAGCAACAGGTCCAAGTCCACCCTGCATGGAAAACCGAGACTGATGTTGACATGGTTGCACAGACTGCGATTCCTGCCCGCACGGGAAACTGGACCGCAAATGAGCTCTGTTGACTCGCATTCGCCCATGAGTCTGTTTGTAACAGTATACACTACCTTTCTTTCTTTTTTTGAAAGGATGTGTTAAGTTATATTGTTAGGAAAGATTTCTATTTTGAATAAAAGCTTTTCTTTTTAATCAGTGAATCCTGAAAAAAAAATATCACAGGTTATAAAAAAAATATTAAGCAGCACAACGGTTTCCAACATTGGTAATACCTGATTATCAAATTATATTAGAATGATTTCTGAAGGATCATGTGACACTGAAGACTGGAGTAAGGATGCTGAAAATTCAGCTTTGATCAAATAAATAAATTATATTTTAAAGTATATTATAATAGAAAATTATTATTTGAAATTGTAATAATATTTCACAATATTACTGTTGTTTCTGTATTTTTGATCAAATAAATGCAGCCTTCTTTCAAAAATTTTAAAAATGGTAATGTGTCCAAACGTTTGACTGGTACTATATGTTTATATATGTACGGTAGCACTGTGGTCTTGTGAGGCACAACATTTAGTTCCTCCACATAGAGGAATTACAATAAAACAGATTGAAAAACAAAATCTTTGAATCTCCTCTCATTCTCAGTTTCTGCTCTGGGGCATTAGCCATTGGGGGAGTGTCTATTGTCTCCCCTCATTCATATTCATGGCCATCAACACCCCTACGCATAAAGCAGTGCTGGCACAAAAACTGACTTGCAAAGTTTAAATCGTTATATTGTTGTTTTGTGAAAGAGTGATCAGAATGATTTTCACATCATTTTGTAGTAAACATTCTAGCCTACAAGAATGGTAACTCAAAAGTCTTGTGCCAAACTATTCAGTATGAGTTATATGGGCTCATTGCAGTGACAATTTTTTTCCCAAAACTTACTAACCACGCATAATATTTTTTTTCTATAAAATGCAAACATGTAACTTCCATTTTGCTCACATATTATCGTAGCAGAGTTTGTGCTGAATACAGCAGAATTATGAGTTGGCCAAAGGTATGTTGTAAGTAGCTGAAATAAGCACAAATGTCAGGGCATGTCAAAACATCTCAAGGGCCCCAAAAAACCCTCAGACCCCAGAGGGTTAAACCTAGCAGTACCTCCATCTCTCATTTTCTTACCTCCAATGGCTGCATGCTCAGTCTTGCAGCCTCTACAATCAGTTCATCATAAACTTCCTGTCTTTCATTTTCAGTCAGGAAAGGAAGACTTTTGAATCTTGGATCCATCGCTGAACATGCATGGAGAGTTGCCTTGAGGTCAATGTACCTCTCCTGAAGATCCCCAGCCATGGCAGCCTTCATCTCTTTTATGACTGCAGATTCACCTTCGATCAGTTTCAGTCCATTGATCAGTGTGTCCTGGAGGGGTGCGACGACTGACAGTGTGGGGGTCTTCTCCTTGGACATGTACTGTGTAGTCTCCTTCATGGGCTTCAGCGTGCTGACTACTTCAGCTGTTGTCACGTCGGACTCAGTCAATGTGCACAGATCCTTCTCGGTTTTCCTGACTTCACTCGAGAGCAGGGCTGCGCAGATGGCCGGTTGTTGCTCCAGGAATCTTTCCAACATGTCATGCGCACTATTCCACCTGTAGTTAAATAAAAGAAATATACTTTATTTATAGACCTATAGCGCCCCTTCACACTTCACAGCATGGATGCACAGAATGCTGCTTTACATAAATGACAAAACAAATTAGTAATAAAAAAACAAATAAACTACTGAAAAGTAATCACACACTAACCTGGTAACCACGTCCGTCATCAGCTTGTGCTCTGGTAGTCGTAGAAGCCTCTGTTTCTCTTTCAGCTTGTGGTTGGCTGTGGTGCTCCGTCTGAAGAAATTCACAATGAGCCTCACCCGTCCCAGCAGGATTGCGACTGCTGTAATTTTGAGGGCACGTTGTGCAGCCAGATTTAGTGTGTAAGCATAGCATTTGACATGAAGTGTGAATGCTGCCTTCTCAGCTGCGATTGTCATATTTGATGCATTGTCAGTGACGATTACTTGATCCTTTTCTCTGATTCCCCACTCATCGAGGGCCTTTCTCAGATGTTCTGCCAGGTTGTGTCCGGTGTGGCTCTCGGGCATGTCCCTGGTTTGTAAAACATACGTAACGAGCTCCCATTCCTCGTTGACAAAGTGGGCCGTGATGGTGACATATGCTTCAGTTGTGCGCAAGGTCCAGCCGTCGCACGTCAGGGCAACTCTCTCCGCGCTGGCCAGGGAGGCTTTGACGTGTGCCCTTGTCTGAGCGTACAGCCTGGGAATGCAAACCTTGGTGAGGTGTTCGCGGGTTGGAATAGAATAGCGGGGCTCCATCACGTTGACCATGCGCCTTTTCCTATTTAGCACCAAAACTTTGGAACAGTCTTCCTATCATTGTCCGGGAAGCAGACACACTCTGTCAGTTCAAAGCTAGATTAACCCTCTGAGGTCGGCAAACGCGCAGGCGCGTTTTGCTCGTTTTTTTTTACATAGCAGCAAAATAGACATAAAATACTCCGTCAGTTTTGGTCATACAGCCTTAAGAAATAAGAAAAAATAAGCTGTTAAATGTCTACTTTTTTATGTGTCCACTTACAATCGAAATAAAACATTGTGCTTTTATAAAATAAAGAAAGTAAACAGGGAGTGCTTTCTGCCTCTCCGTCTCCGTGAACTTTTTTTCTGAAGCACGTCTCTAAACTTAAACAAAACTCAGCGAATACTATTCACTCAGACATGAGCTATATATATCTCTATAATCATTTAAGTGTGTAGTTTTAAATTATCTAATTCAAAACTAAAAGAATTATGCCGCGTTTCCACCGAAATTACCCGGAACAATTTGTCCCAGGAACTTTTTTTGCCCCAGAACGGTTGCTTTCTGCGTTTACACCGCGGTCTAAAGTACCGGGAAGATTATAAACTGCGCTCTCCCAGTCTGGACGGACAGTAATCAGTTTTGAGCGCCACATTTATAATAAGTATAGAGGAGATTCAAACTGTGCTGTAGTGGTTTACTAACGAGGTAATTAACAAAACGGCAGAAAAGAGACGAGCACTGATATAATAAACTGCGCGCGACTGCTCCTCCCAGTCTGCGACGGACAGTAATCAGTTTTGAACACCACATTTATAATAAGTATGGAGGAGATTCAAACTGTGCTGTAGTTGTGTTTGTGATGTATTGCGGACATTGAATGTGAGATGGCTGGTACGAACGTGCAGAAAATTTCCTGTTACACAAATATGCTTAATAAAGCCTGAACCTCGTCGTCGGTCCAGCTGGGTTTTTTTATTTTTATTAAATTTCATATTTGCAGACTGACAACTCTTAATGCATGAAGGCACGAACCGCAATAGATTTTTAAAAATGCTGGTTAAAATAGAATGCTGCGTGGAGACCTCCAGTCAAAATGCAGCGTGAACACAACCAATCAGCACATTCAGCGCACAAGTCTCACCCCCGAAAGTTCCTGAACTTTGAAAAAGTACTAACTAGCGAGCAGGGACTTTCGGAGGGGGAAATATTTACCCGGAACTTCATTTAGACCCTGGTTCCTGCGGTGTAAACACACAGAGTACCAGCCCAAAGTTCCTAGTTCCTGGGGAAAGTTCCCGCGGTGGAAACGCGGCTATATTCTCTGTTTATGTAATCTATATATAAAGAGCGAGAGATCAGCCGTTCTCATCATCGTTCTGGCAAGCTCATTACTCTGCTAATGTGACACGCCCATCGAGAGCGTGCGCTATTCAGACGCAGATCTGAAGCAACACATGCAAACCAGTCAACGCCCACAACAGCTGTGCCTCAAACGTGCTGGAGTAGCCTAACAACGGATCCAGCTGTAGATCATCAGTAAGTGCTTTATTCTAATCGCGATATGAAATGGTGTCTGCAAACCACAAAAGGCTGTTTAAATTTGAATCGCGTTTCTGTGTTTGAATGAATGAACGGCACAGACGCATGTTGTTGTTGTTGTTGTTGTTGTTGTTGTTGTTGTTGTTTACTACAGCTCGCGCGTGTCTGTGTGAATGAAACTATCTATATTGCCTACCGAGATGAGTAAAAATCGACTGAATACGTTGAAATAAAATGTCTTTGTATAAGCAACATATTAAACTGCAAATTAACATTTATGCCCTAGGCTAATATATATTAGCCTATAAAGACAATATGTTACAGACGAAATATGAAAGACAACATTTCGTTTTGGATAGATTATAAAGTTTTTACTGCCACATCAAAACCTAATTTACAAGGTGCAAACAAAATCTTAAAAGGTCAATATGCCTTCTCTTTAAATTATTTTTGTGTTTTATTAGTGACAAATTTGGGGAGAGGATAGCCTACATCCATATATATATATGTGTGTATGTATTTATGTGTGTATGTGTGTGTGTATATATATATATGTGTGTGTGTGTGTATGTATGTATATATATATATATATATATGTGTGTGTGTGTGTGTGTGTTGTCTTTGCATTCTTTCTTGTGGCTCAGTGACACCTGAATGAAAGGCTCATTAGTATGCAGCATTAGCAAGTCTTTGTCTTCTCAGGTGTGAATTAGGACATTATTCATGACCTTGTTGGATCATTCATGCCCACCTGCATATTGCCTTTCCAAACAAAAAGTGTCTTTATAAAATTTAAGTCAATCTATTGTTTAATGTGAACGATTAGCCCGGATGATTTTCAGATCATTTTTAAGTAAACACTCTAGCCGACAACATCCATTAGTCAAAAGTATTTTGGGAATATGTAAAGTTGGTCGTTTGTGGTCTTATATCAGACAATTTAAGTTTGAGTTTTTTGAATAACCACGCATAAATAATATTCTCTCAAAAATGCAAACATGTACATACATGTTGCTCACACATTATGATAGCCATGTTCGTGCTAAATAGAGTGCAATTACACCTTTGCCATTAATATGTTTATAAGCAACTGAAAAAAATACAAATATCAGGGCATGTCAAAACATCTCAAGGACCCCAAAAACACCTTAGACCCCAGAGGGTTAAAGACACATCTCTTTGACCTAGCATTCACATAATACATTATAGATTTCTATAACTCAATGTTAGGCAGCCTAGATTAGGTCAGCCAGAACTGGGAACACTTCCCTTAAATCCTGATGTACTCGTTACATCATAAGAATGGCATCTACGCTAATTTTAGTGTCTTTGTTTATCCCGAGGTTTTCCCGCAGCCTGCCGGATCCAGATCTGACGAAGGACCTTCGCCTGGACCCGATGACAAAGCAATGCTGAAGTGCCAACTAGCCTCTCCCTATGGAGGATCCCTTTAACACTCTACAGATAAAGCATTGTGGAAAATTCACGTATCTACCCCGTAGTGATAAAATAACATTTTGTATCAAATTTATAGGCAGGACAAGTAGTTTGTTTAGGCATGGTTTGCAGGGAATACAAACCTGCGCACATATATTCAAACGCACATAACTATAGAACTAATTCTTGATGCGCACGTGAGCGCCATCAGTGTTTATCACAGGTTTGCATTTAAAATCTGTGTAGAGAGAACATCATCTTGTCATCTTAGCGGCCCCTAATTTAATAACAAATTATCCTTTCGACCGAAGTGAATCAATCAAAACTAACTTTAGCTGGAAAATAATATTCAAGAACCGCTATAAAGCCAAAACAATCTGTTACCTTAAATTATACGTTTATCTCTGTAAAGCAGCTTTGAAACAATCTACATTGTTAAAAGCGCTATATAAATGAAAATGACAACTAAAACCGGCGTTTTTCACCACTGAATATGGTCTCAAATCCTGACAAAAAAAGTAGGCAATGGCAATGAAAAAGCATTTTCTGCAACCTTGGTGAAACAGATGAAAACTTGTGGGAACAACCGCCATCGATGCACAGCATGGTTTGTTTTGGGTCACGCAGCGACAGCTTCTTGGGGTCCTCCGTTAGCATTACCTTGTCCGGGTGGTGACATAGGTTGGTGGTATTTCCAGAGTATTTCACGTTTGTGTCACACAACTTGCAAACCGCGATGCTTTTGTCTTAGTCGTCACTTTCCGCCTTTTTAAAAGCATGAAGGTGCTGGATTTACAGCGGGTGAAATAAGTATTGAATACGTTACCATTTTTCTCATTGAAGAAGGTTCTCTATTGACATGAAATTTTCACCAGATGTTGGTAACAACCCAAGTAATTCATACATACAAAGAAACCCCAAAAAATAAGTTCAGAAATTAAGTTGTGTAATAATGTGAAATGACACGGGAAAAAGTATTGAACACATGAAGAAAGGGAGGTGCAAAAAGGCATGGGAAGCCAAGAAACCAGCTGAAAACTATCAGTAATTAAAAAGCAATCCAGCCCCCTGTCAGTGCAAATTAATATCAGCTGAAGCTCAGGCTCGGCGGGTACTGTGGGGCTCCTCATCCGCAAACCCCACCGTAAAGGCTAAGCCACTCAACAAAAGAGCCAGGTCAATGTAGCGCTCTAAAGTCCCGTGAGGATCATGCAAGGGCATGAATGAACAGAACGGTTCAGATAGTCCTCCCCGAAAAAAAAATCATAAGGCATTCTGTGTTCATTGAGGGGAGTCGTGCCAGTTCAATAAACTCTTCGACATACTTCTCAATTAGCTGATTCTCCTGACGGAGACGCAGGATCTGTACTGCTGGATTCATTTTACGGTGGGTTGTTCTGTAACGCTGAGGTAGAATCTTCCAAAGGAGGAAGCAGGATCCAAATCCACATGCAGCACTTTATTAAATCATCTCAAAACTTACAGATGCAGACATAGACTCAGGACCACATTCAAAATCAAGAACCCACAAACACTGAAACAAGACACAGGGTTTAAATATAGAGACTAACAAGCCAAACAAGATAACAAGAGGGCGTGGCTAATATGAAACACCTGGGGAAACTAATCAACATAACGGGGAACTGCAAAAAATGGGACAAGACAGAGGAACACAGGTTGAAATCATAACAATGGGGGTAAACACGGGGATTTGAATGGGACTTATGTATCGATACTCACGGCTTGAAAATCTATACTTTCTTGGGGAAAAAAATATCAATTTATATCGTAGATTCAATAAAATTGCTCCGCCTTAATAAGGATTGAAGTAGCAAGCAGCAATAAGGCTGTCTGTGTGAACTAGGGGATTGAGATATGAGTAATATGATATTTTGGTTTCTGTAAAACAGTAGAGATAAGTGGGACTGAGACAGTAATGATAATACTTGTTGAATCTGCTAACCATTTTGAGAAGAAAACAACTGTAGTAAAAAAAATTGTGTTATGAAAATAAAATTTCTGATTGAATTTATGGAACTATTTATGAACACCTGTACTTGTTTTGTAATCAGTGTTGTTGATGATAATACCAAATTAGAAAGATGTAAAGACAGCTATGTCCAAAGATTCTGGAAACCAATAATATGCAAAGTCGAATATTTTGTTGATATTGAGCCATTGAACGAAAAAGATATTGTATGTTTTATAAAGGAAATTATGGGTTGGGAATAAGTTTCATGGACAAGTGTGACCAAAGTTAATCAGAAACTTTTGTGAAACCCGCTTAGAATATTTTGAGCATTTCCGTGCAGCTAATGAAAATTAATGTGCTGCCAATAATAATGATGAAGATTATGATTCGGCTATTGTAATTGAATTTGCCACTGGGACTGTAAAAGAATACAGCGAACTGCTTATCAGTGGCTCCGTTTACATTCCTGATTGGGACACACTGCTTCAAGGGTATGCAGTAAGTTGGAGCCATTCGCAAGGTCATAGTCATCAAACTATAGGCAAAGAGAGTGTAGTAAATGGGATGCTATAGACAAGGTTGTCCAGTAGAGGGCGGCATGGGTTTGCATAAGTTACCTTTCTCTGTATGCACAGAAGTAGAGTGGTAGAGTGTCAGTCTGTCATCTGCTGAGACGGTGTCGAGAGGCACGTTGTTCGCGCTGCACCTGTTAATAAAGATTCCATTAAGTTATACCCATGTATCCACATTTATGATGCACCAACGGATATTACATAAATGGCGACGAGGATAAAAAGGCACTAAAGAACAAGGCTGGAAATTGTACACTGAGTACTTACCGCGTGCTGGGAAGAGCAGACTGGAAAAACACGATGGCAGCGCTGTTAGGAACGGTGAGCCCTTTTGACGGCGAGACACAATTATGGGAGGAATACAGTGCTTGGAAGAAAAAGTCCAACATTTCAAACAAGATTACCGACGCTGACAAAAAGAAAGCAGTGCTATTAAGTGGGGTAGGTGCAGCCACTTATAGTTTGTTGAGAAGTTTACTGTGTCCCATGACTCCAGGGGAGAAAACATATGATGAGTTGATAAACTTGCTCAAAGCACATTATAATCCAAAGCCGAGTGAGATCGTGCAAAGATTTAAGAATGGAGAGACTGTTGCTGAATATGTGGCTGAGTTGAAAAAGTAAGCACAGCATTGTGAGTACGGGACACCGCTTTCGCAAATGCTGCGAGACAGACTCGTGTGTGGAGTAAATGATGACAGGATGCAGAGACGGCTATTGTCGGAGGTGGACTTAAACTTCGAGAAAGCATTTAATATCTGTCAAGCAATGGAGTCTGCAAACAAAAATGTAAAAGAATTGCAAGGAATGTTAATCGATGAGACAGCGCAAGCAACGAGGATGCTGAAAGGACAAACATCGGTGCATAGATTCTCTGCATCTATAACACACAAAGTCTTTTTACGCTAAGGAAATCATGAGCCTGAGGAATGCAGGTTTGTGAATGAACTCTGTCATAAATGTGGGAAGCGTGGACACATAAAACGAGCATGCAAGTCGAAGCAAGCAGGGGCTGGTTCACAGAAAGCACAGTTCAAAGGACAAAGAAAGAATGGAGAGAAAGGAAAAAGAGAAAGGTAAAAGAGAAAGGTAGGAGGTCACATTTAGTCAAAGAGGAGGAAGTGAGTGAGGCAGAGGATGCAAGTGACATCAATACAATTTACAGTGTATCACAAAACCTACCTAAAGTGGCTCCTATCACACAAAAGTTAAAAGTGAATGGCATGGAAGTGGAGTTTGAAGTTGACACTGGATGTGGTGTCACAATCATCAGTAAGGAGCAATACTCCAAGCTATGGAAAAGAACAGACATGCCCGAGTGGATATCATGCAATCTGAACTTGAAGACATATACAGGTGATAAGATGGGGGTGTTGGGACAAGTCACAGGAAGAGTGACATACCAGAAAGTAGAAAAAAGACTGGCGATGGTCGTAGTAGAAGGGGCGGGGCCAAATTTGTTGGGCCGTGACTGGCTAAGAGACTTAGGGCTGCTGCCACAGCTGGTAAATAAAGTAACAACGAATCCAGCTCTAAAATTGTCAGAGGTGTTAGACCGGCACACTGAAGTGTTCAAAGAAGAGCTGGGACAGCTTAAAGGCACCACAGCGAACATTCATGTTAACCCCGAAGCTCAGCCACGATTCTACAAGCCTCGACGTTTACCCTTCGCAGTGAAACCCTTGGTGGAGGCAGAGCTTCAAAGACTGGTGGAAGAGAAAATTATTGAACCAGTACAGTTTTCAGAATGGGCGGCACCCATTGTACCGGTGAAGAAGCCAGATGGCTCAATTCGAATTTGTGGGGATTATAAACTCACGGTAAACAGAGAATCCAGTGTGGAACAATATCCGATTCCTAAAGTGGACGATTTGTTTGCACAGTTAGCTGGAGGGCAGAAATTCTCAAAGCTGGACATGAGCCACGCGTATCAGCAGATCATGCTTGACAAAAGTGCAAAGAAATATGTCACTATCAATACACACAAAGGACTGTACACTTACTGTAGGCTACCATTCGGAGTAGCGTCAAGCCCAGCCATTTTCCAACGCACTATGGTAGGAATATTGCAAAACATGCCACACGTCACAGTTTATTAGGATGACATTTTAGTCACAGGGCCGAGTGAGGAAGAACATCTAAGAAACCTGGACGAGGTATTGTCTCGGCTAAAAAGAAGTGGGCTGAGGTTGAAACGCAGCAAGTGTGAGTTCCTTGGAGAGGAGGTGGTATTTCTTGGCCACAAAATCAGTGCCGCAGGTGTGCAACCAGTCACAGAAAAAGTCAATGCGATTCAGGAAGCCCCCACACCGCAGTCTGTGAGTGAACTGAAGGCTTATTTAGGTCTATTGAACTATTATCATAAGTTCCTGCCTAGTCTATCCACCTTGTTAGCACCATTACATGCACTGTTGAGGAATGAAACAAAATGGACATGGGGATTCAATTCAATTCAATTCAAGTTTATTTGTATAGCGCTTTTCACAATACATATTGTTTCAAAGCAGCTTTACAGAAAATGCATTTCAAAAATATACATACAAAAATACAGTTAGTTAATCATAAAATTTAGGGCATAACATATCGCCGGCGTTGGGTCGTCTCTTCACAGGCGTCGAGTCGTCTCATCACAGGCGTTGGGGCATCTGAAGTCTCCATGAGAGGCTGGATACATAACTGGAGCTGACGAACTCTATTTGAGTTATCTCGGGACAGGCGTCCCGAGATAACAACAAAAAAGGCAGATGGGAAATAATTAGCGTAGCTACTGTTCATAATATCAATGCATTTGATCTGATTTAACTGTAGTATAAAAGGTATGAGATGCATCATGTGAATGCTTGGCTAAAGAGATGCGTCTTTAATCTAGTTTTAAACTGGGAGAGCGAGTCTGAACCTCGGACAATATCAGGAAGGCTATTCCAGAGTTTAGGAGCTAGATGTGAAAACGCCCTCCCTCCTTTAGTGGACTTAGATATCCTAGGTACGACCAGAAGCCTCGAATTTAGCGATCTTAAAGAGCGCGATGGATTATATGGCGATAGAAGATCTCTTAAATACACAGGAGCTAAACCATTTAGGGCTTTATAGGTCAGTAACAATACTTTGTAACTGATACGGAACTTACTAGGTCAAGAAAATATGATCATATAACACCAATTTTATCATCTCTACACTGGTTACCTATTAAGAACTCTAGCAGCTGCATTTTGGACTAACTGTAGCTTGTTTACGGAGGATGCAGGACAACCAGCTAATAAAGCATTACAGTAATCTAGTCTCGAGGTCATGAATGCATGAACTAACTTTTCTGCATCAGAAACAGATAGCATATTACGTAGCTTAGCAATGTTTCTAAGGTGGAAAAAGGCTGTTCTTGTGACATTTGAAATATGATTTTCAAAAGACAAGTTGCGGTCTAGTATAACACCCAGATCTTTTACTGTAGAGGATAAAGTAACAGGACGTCCTTCTAGATTAAGGTTGTATTGTGAGAGGTTTTGTGGGCTGTTTTTTGGACCAATCAGTAATACCTCCGTTTTATCTGAATTTAATAGAAGAAAATTACACGTCATCCAATATTTTATATCTTTAACACACTCTGTCATTTTAGATAATTTAGTGTTATCATCTGGTCTTGATGAAATATATAATTGAGTGTCATCAGCATAACAGTGGAAACTTATTCCATGTTTTCTTATAATATTACCAAGTGGCAGCATATAAATTGAGAATAGCAGGGGGCCTAATACAGATCCCTGCGGCACTCCATAATTTACTGACGTTATCTTTGATTTTTCCCCATTTAAATGGACAAAATGGTAACGGTCTGATAGGTACGATCTAAACCAGCTTAATGCCTGTCCCTGAACACCAGTGTAATTTTGAAGTCGATCTAAGAGTAATTTATGATCTATAGTGTCAAACGCAGCACTAAGATCGAGTAAAACTAGTATTGAGATACAGCCTTGGTCAGAAGTTTAACCATTGGTTCATTTTAACCAGCGCAGTTTCTGTGCTATGATGTGGCCTGAATCCAGACTGAAACTTTTCATAGATATCGTTTTCTTGCAAGAAAGAGCACAGTTGAGCGGACACAACTTTTTCTATTATTTTAGACATAAATGGAAGAGTTGAAATGGGTCTGTAATTTGCTAGGTTATTTGGATCTAATTGTGGTTTCTTAATAAGAGGTTTTATAACTGCCAGCTTGAATGTTTCTGGAACATGTCCTAAAGATAGAGACGAGTTAATAATATTGAGAAGAGGCTCTTCCACTACAGGTAACACTTCTTTCAGTAGTTTAGTGGGTATTGGATCTAATAAACATGTTGTTGTTTTAGATGCAGTGATAAGTTTATTTAGCTCTTCCTGTCCTATAGTTGTAAAACGCTGTAGTTGTTCTTGAGGGGCGATAATTGAGCCTGAATCATAAGACGCTGTCAAAGATTGTACATTTACAATTGTGTTTCTGATGCTTTCTATTTTCTCAGTGAAGAAATTCATGAAATCATTACTATTAAAATGTAACGGAATATTTTGTTCAGGTGATGTCTGTTTATTTGTTAATCTAGCCACGGTGTTAAATAAAAACCTTGGATTGTTTTGGTTATTTTCTATTAGTTTGCGGAGATGCTCAGCCCTGGCTGCTTTTAGAGCCTTTTTATAACGTGACATACTGTCTTTCCACGCGATTCTAAAGACCTCTAAATTAGTTTGTTTCCATTTGCGCTCTAAGTTACGAGTTTCTCTCTTGATAACATGCGTAGCACTGTTGTACCATGGTGCTTTAGTTTTCTCTCTAACCTTTTTTAATCTAATTGGTGCAACAATTTCTAATGTACTAGAGAGAATGTTGCTCATACTGCTAGTCATTTCCTCTAGCTCATCTGTTAGTTTGGGTTCACTGAGGAGCGGAGATAGATCAGGTAAGCTATTCAAGAATCTATCTATAGTAGTTGGAAGGATTGTTCTGCCTGGTCGATAACGCGGCGCAACATGACACATTTCAGCCGTACGTAGTATGCAAGTTACCATGTAATGATCAGTGACATCATCACTTTGCGGTATAATATCTATATCGGTTGGATCGGTTCCATATGATATAATTAAATCTAGAGTATGATTAAGACGATGAGTGGGACCACTAACGTTTTGCTTGACCCCAAAGGAGTTTAATAAATCTGTAAACGCAGCCCCTAACGCATCATTTGTGTTATCAACGTGTATGTTGAAATCTCCAACAATTATTGCCTTATCGACATTGACCAATAGATCTGAGAGAAAATCTGCAAACTCTTTTAGGAAATCAGCGTAAGGCCCTGGCGGTCTATATACAGTAGCCAAGGCTAGAGATAATAGGGATTTCTTTCTTACATCTAGGAGCGTAACATTTAGCACAAGTTAGGGGTGGGCGATATGGCAAAAATATCATATCACGATTTTTTCCAGGAAAATCACGATTTTATCACGATTCCTTTTCATGTTGGTTTTACTATTTTGCAAGTGACTGAGCATTACAGCCAAACTAATGTCCCTATTTTAAAAACAAAGCCTTAGGTAACAAAATATAAAATAAAAAAGAATGGCAGACATTTAGGCCAAAGTGGCGAAGATAAAACATATTTGTCATTGTCTTTGTTATTAAAAATTAAGAACAAAGATACACATACACAACTTAATATACAAATGAAATAAACAGTGCTTTATTTTTTTCAGCTACAGGTGTATTTAACAGCATTGAAGAAAGTAATTAAATGAACAAATATGAAAATAAAACACAACATCGACTTCACTGTATAAATTTTACATTGATTCTATTAAAGCTACTATTAAAGTTCTCAGTCAAGAGTGAGTGAGATGCTCTTTGTATTTTGTTGTTTTATTAACAGGGATAGTTCTCCCAAAAATTGTAATTCTCTCAAGCCGTTTTAAACCCGAATAAGTCTCCCTCTTCTGTTGAAAATAAAAGTTATTTGGAGGAATGTGGGTAAACAAACAGTTGATGTACCCCAGAGACTTCCATAATAGTTTTTTCCTACTATGGTAATCAATGGGGACCAGCAGCCGCCCGGTTATCCACACTCCTCAAAATATCTTCTTTTGTGTTCAGCACAAGAAACAAATTAATACAGGTTTGGAACAACATTAGAGAGTGAGTAAATAATGACACAATTTTTATTTTTGGGTAACTGTCCCTTTAAGGACAAGCGGCAGCATGTTTACTATTAGGGCTACTGTCTCTTTAAGATCTGCGCGCAACGAGTCTACACGCATTTGACAAGCTGATTTTTTCTTAATTTTTTCTATTGTTCTTTCACTTTAGACATAACCAACTTTGTTTATGTAAACCTTGTGTGTATTTGACAGTATTAGCGCAATAAGACTCGAAAGATAACTTAGTCCAGTAATCAGGCGCTGTTAGACATGCTTTTAGTGCATGTGCGCGTCGGGTGTATTGCGCTCAGAAAAGCGCCCGTTAGAACAGCGCATCAGCAGCGAATGACATGTTTAACCGCAAGGCTTTAAAGCACAATTAATTTTTATGAACTACAGTGTCCCGTTCCTCTGCATTTCATGTGGATATACGTCGCGCTGTACAGTATGTTGAGACGGAGGCGCCAGAAATGCAAACTGATAAAATGGACGATCCTACGATATTTCTTCAAAAGCAGATCGTGGAGACATTTTAATCGTCCACGATCAAAAATCGTAATATCGCACACCCCCTAGCACAAGTACTTCAAACGAATTAAACCTGTGGGCCTGTTTTCTGAGTAACATTAAGAATATCTCTATAGATAGTTATCATCTACTCATCTATATCATCTATAAGGGGGCTCATGCTTATAACCGTATCCTGGTGAGTGGACTCATTAAGACCGAAATAATCATTCGATTTAAGCCAGGTTTCAGTAAGGCAGAGTACATCGAAGCTATATCAGTGACCATTTAATTTACAATAACCGCCTTAGGTGTAAGCGATCTAATGTTTAGAAGACCTAGCTTTAGAAATTGTTTTTGTTCACTAATATTGAGATTTTCTGGTTTAATCACAATTAGATTTTTCTTAGATCCTACAGTAGATTTATTGTTTGGCCTCACTAAACGAGGAATAGACACAGTTTCTATAAAGTGTTCTACACTGGTACTTATATCAATTAATTTGGGACAGCAAAGAATGTGATTTGGACTTTGACTTACTAGTCATATGGTGTGTAACGTCTTGGAGATGTTGTCCGACAGAACAGCCGCTCCGATTCTGCTGGGGTGCAGGCCATCAGCACGGTAGAGCCTAGGTCGCTCCCAAAACAGATTCCAATTATTTACAAAGAGCAGTCTCTGTTCATTACACCATGACATTAACCATTCATTTAGTGCAAACAATCTACTGAACCTTTCTTGTCCTTGTCGGTACGTGGGAAGCGGTCCCAGACACGACGATCTTTGCTTCAGGCGATGTTCTGCGTACCGTCTCGATCAGGCTCCTGTAGTCCCTCTTCAGAACCTCCGTCTGCCGCAGCCTGATGTCGTTCACCCCCCACGTGCAGCACGACAGCTCCGACGCGCTCGTCACCGTTCAGGATCTCGGGGACCTGCGCAGCGACATCGAGAACACGAGCACCAGGAAAGCAGTGAGTGCGCACCATACCTTTACCTGAGGTAGCGCGGACATGCCGGACCATGGAACTGCCGATAATCACAGCGTCGTCGCGTTCCGTCTCGCGAAGAGGGGAGAAGCGGTTCTGGGTGGAGATCTCGAAGACCGGGAGGGGCGGAGAGGTCCTTGCTCTGGTCCTGGCTCGCGTCTTCCATAGTGGAATCATCCAGGGTCCATGGTGCCGTGTCGGTGCCGGGGTGAATGAGGGCAGGGATGCTCGGGTCCTGTGCAGAGAAATACACGGAGTAGAGGAGGCCGGGTTCGAAAAGTTACTAACCACTGACTTGTGAGCATCGGCGCGTGATGCTTCAAGCGCTGATCGTCGGTTTCGCAGCTCGGCCTGCCTCCCCAGCAGATCACGGATCTGCTTCTCCACGGACTCCAGCTCCAACCGTACCGAATGCAGCTCGAATGTGTCCTCACCTGCACTCAGAGGTAGACACACATCCGATGTATTCGCCATTATGACAGATGAACAATAAATTAACAGTGATGCTACAATATCACTACTAATTTAGGACTGAAATCATGGATAGAACCCGTATCCTTCCAGTGATTCGAGTGTAAATAAGACGGTCGATAGGCGAGACCACGCGTACAAATGCTAGCGGGCTAACGTTAGAGATAGTAACGGAAGTTCGGAAAGTTGGATATAACCAGCGATATCAAAGCAATCCGATTGTTTTTTATAGAGAGTAGTATCGGAGATATGTTCACACGCTGGAAAAATAGAAAATGCTCGTTTATAAATGAGTGTAACGAAGAAAAAAAATCAAGGATTTATGAATCAATTCGACGGAGCTCCAAACACAAACAAAGCGATTCGAAACACAAACACAAACTCCAAACACAAACAAAGCGATTCGAACACAAACTCCAAACACAAACAAAGCGATTCGAAACACAAACACAAACTCCAAACACAAACAAAGCGATTCGAAACACAACACAAACTCCAAACACAAACAAAGCGATTCGAAACACAACACAAACTCCAAACACAAACAAAGCGATTCGAACACAAAACACAAACTCCAAACACAAACAAAGCGATTCGAACACAACACAAACCTCCAAACACAAACAAAGCGATTCGAAACACAACACAAACTCCAAACACAAACAAAGCGATTCGAAACACAACACAAACTCCAAACACAAACAAAGCGATTCGAACACAAACACAAACTCCAAACACAAACTCCAAACACAAACAGAGCGATTCGAAACACAACACAAACTCCAAACACAAACAAAGCGATTTGAAACACAAACTCCAAACACAAACAAAGCGATTCGAAACACAAACACAAACTCCAACACAAACAAAGCGGTTCGAAACACAGACACAAACTCCAAACACAAACAAAGCGATTCGAAACACAACACAAACTCCAAACACAAACAAAGCGATTCGAACACAAACACAAACTCCAAACACAAACAAAGCGATTCGAACACAAACACAAACTCCAAACACAAACAAAGCGATTCGAACACAAACACAAACTCCAAACACAAACAAAGCGATTCGAAACACAACACAAACTCCAAACACAAACAAAGCGATTCGAAACACAACACAAACTCCAAACACAAACAAAGCGATTCGAACACAAACACAAACTCCAAACACAAACTCCAAACACAAACAGAGCGATTCGAAACACAACACAAACTCCAAACACAAACAAAGCGATTTGAAACACAAACTCCAAACACAAACAAAGCGATTCGAAACACAAACACAAACTCCAACACAAACAAAGCGGTTCGAAACACAGACACAAACTCCAAACACAAACAAAGCGATTCGAAGCACAAACACAAACTCCAACACAAACAAAGCGATTTCACACATCCGATATATTCGCCATTATGACAGATGAACAATAAATTAGCAGTGATGCTACCAATATCACTACTAATTTAGGACTGAAATCATGGATAGAACCCGTATCCTTCCAGTGATTCGAGTGTAAATAAGACGGTCGATAGGCGAGACCACGCGTGCAATGCTAGCGGGCTAACGTTAGAGATAGTAACGGAAGTTCGGAAAGTTGGATATAACTAGCGATATCAAGCAATCCGATTGTTTTTTATAGAGAGTAGTATCGGAGATATGTTCACACGCTGGAAAAATAGAAAATGCTCGTTTATAAATGAGTGTAAGAAGAAAATAAATGATTTATGAATCAATTCGACGGATCTCCAAACACAAACAAAGCGCTCACTCGCAACGCATGCGCAGTCAAGTAAGTACATGTTTCCTTTTTGTGTAACGCAATAGCATGTTTACATTGTTTTTAGTTTATATATTTAAAATCTGTAAACGTTAGTCATCTTTGTTCAGCCTTGTTTACGCAATGTTGCTAGTAACGTTACATGTAGAAATATAACTAGCTACAGTAACGTTAGGTGGCCAAAGCTTTAAAGTTGCATCTAAGTTTAACTTTTGGTGTTTTCTTATAAAAAATAACGATGTATAGGTAATTTAAATGATTTTGTTTGCCTGAACAATGCTGCTAGTCCAGTAGCTAGAGGTGCTAGCAAGTGTTAGCTAGCACATGCTGTTTTTTAACCTTTGTTGAGGTTAAGCAATGTTGCTAGTACACGTAGAAATTTTACTATTTTACATATAGAAAGACTAAAGTTTAACTTCTGGTGTTTTCTAACAAAACGGAATGATGTATATAGGTGTTTTTAATTTATTTTTTTGTCCGAACAAATATGCGGCTAGTTCAGTTCTGTCACGGTGTGGAAGGATGAACCCAATCGCAGACAGTATGAACTCACACAACGTTTAATATAACAGACAAACAGGGAAAACAAAACCCACGAGGGGGTAAAACGAGGGCAAGACTGACAAGGGATGACTATACTTGATACACACTAGACAAACTTGACAATAAACTAACAACAGGATCAGGATAAGGCACTTACTACACAAGACTCTCACAGGTATTCACAGGTAAGTAGACACATGAAAGAATCACAATGAACCGACACAGGACAGCAAACACATGGGGATTATATAAGGAACACTAATGACGAAGACAGGTGAAACTGACTCGACAATAATCACAAGACGAGGATAACAAGGGGGCGGGGTTACGTGACGAGACAACACAAGCACATGACCCAAACAATTGGCCATGCGCTTGTACACAAAACATGATTCTGTCATGATCCTGCCTTACAACCAGGGAAAATCAAGGACACTAAGGCAGAATCATGACAAGTTCACCGTGTAGCTACAGTGGCTAGCAAGTGTTGTGCTGTGTGTTACTGTACTGGATTTAAGGCTATTGTGATTTCTAATTCTGTACTTTTTATGTTTGAGGACAATTCTGTTTTCACTTTAATCACTACACTCAATGAATACATTTTATTTTTTAACAATTTCACTGTTCCACGTTTGGCTGATCAGTTTTGTCTCCCACAGCATAGCTACTGTATATTCCTAACGTTAACAATGCGGCTTTGTTCACATTTTCTTGCAGATACCTTGACCAGAGCATAACTGGTTATCTTCACCCATGAGACGTACTGTTGGACAATCGTTTTGGCTTTAAAGGTAAATGCTTCGTTAGTCACAATGTCTAGTTACTGGGCCAAAAGGAGAAGGATTTTGCGCTAAACTAAGTGTTACATTTAAGTCTAATTCAATAAATGTATGCAATAACTTCGAACATATTTTTACGTCAATGATTATCAATAGGAGAAAGTAATCACTCCGTTATTGGTCCTTGGACTCCCCTGGCATCTTGTGTTCACCATGAAGTTTTCAGCTATGAAGGTATATTCTAGGCATATGTCTTAATGGCCAGTGTTTTAACAGTATTGAAAATCTATGTAGATTTCCAGAGACTCCGGAATGAAAACCGAGCCCTGAGGGAGGAGAACCAAGCTCTAAGGGAAAGCAATGCACGAGTAGGTGAGAACATCCACTCTTTCTTAAATTTTACTTTTTTGTGTGTGATGTAGGTTCAAAACTATCATATGCCTTTAAATTTGTAGCTTCGGATGACAGTGGCTCACTTCAAGAGCAGGTGAAGCAAGTTGGGTTAATGTTGAAGACGTTTGCTCGCACTAGGCAATCAGGTACAACTTGCAATGTCATAGTTTAGTAGTTGAGGGACCAGGACTAACTATTTTATTCTATTATTCTGGGAACCCCTGTAGGTGCAGATCAGACCCTAATGCTGCGACGTCTTGGAGAGTTTGGTGATGTTGTGCCACATGGACCACAAAATGGACACTATGCTGCAACATTTCAGTGCCAATGTGTCTGTTGGAGAGTGCCACTGATGAGGCGGTCCAGGTTAATGTTTACGCGTTACCTGAAAGGAGCATCTGACCGCGAAGGCGGAAAAAGGCGCCGCACAGCTGAGAGGGACCCACAGCCGACCCCTTAAACCTAGGCTGACTACTGACACCCCAGCATCAATGACAACTGTAACACTTTCGTTATCCTGCAGTCAGTAACATCAAGAAGCGCCAGACTACTCACCCAATCCACACTGTTCACTGTGGAACTATCTTTCTTTTTTTATTTTTTTTATTCTCCCCCTGACCCTGCATTACCAAGGATCTCAATCACTTTAAATACAATTTGCTGCTTATTTCATGTGTTACCGTGCTTAACTATTCTATTGTTAAATATAGCTTGTAAATCCTTGTGCCTCAGGTCAGCATTGTAGTTATAATGGTCTTTTCTACTACTGTTTTTACCTTAGTATTTTTATATATACATTTTATACATGTATATATACACGTCAAGTTTTGTTTATCACAGATATAAGAGACACATATCTTATTGCAGCACAGTGTAAATCTTGTGCCCCAGGTCAGCAATGCCATTATAATGGTATATTCTAGTCCAGAGCTTTACTCTAAATTATTAGGCTACCACTTATCCTATTGTTAGAAATGGCTTGAAAATGTGATGTTATATCTTGATTTATTTGGTATCCTGCACTTTCTTTGGTACCAAATATCCTCATTACTTGTTATAATGTTTACTGGTAAATATTTTTATCCCAGAGCTGACCTCTTTATATTATTAACAATTATTGCAAGTGCTATAATTTACTTGCAAGGCTGTTTTTTTTTTTACCAACATTTATTTGGAAACTTGCATGTTCTTTATCGTGTCTATATATATATATCAGGGATGCTCAACTTCAGTCCTGGAGGGCCACTGTCCTGCAGAGTTTAGCTCCAACCCTAATTAAACACACCTGAACAAGCTAATCAATGGTTTCAGGATTACTAGAAAAGAGCTTTTGTCAGGGTTGAAGCTAAACTCTGTAGGACAGTGGCCCTCCAGGACCGAAGTTGAGCATCCCTGATATATATCATTTTATTTATATTTAAGTGATCTTACAAATTTTGTTTCAATGACAGTTACTGTACTTTGAAATGTGGAAATAAAACGTCAAATGTAAATTTGTCTGGTTTGATCAATCATTATCCTTGTTAAAACTGCATGCTATAAATATAAAAAATATATATACAATAAGCGGCGGCAGATCGCTCAAACAGCGCTTGCCTCCGACGGGCTGCGGAAGGGCCGCCTTCGGTATAACGGTGGCGGAACGGCGGTTGGCCTGCGGGCCGGCCGCGGAACGAAGGCGGTAGGAAGGCGGCAGGAAGGCGGCTGCCGCTTTTAAAAAGCGGCTGCCGCCAGGGCGATTACGCCATTCTGACGCTTCTACTGCCTCCGGAGCACCGCCGGTGGTCCGCCGACTCATTGCTATCTGGGTGTATACCCTGTGGATCATTAAAATTGTATTGGAAACCTTTTCATCTTCATCTTTGTGCTTTCATCACCTGAGCAACCGTGACACCAATAAGTGATAAAATAACGCCAACATTTTCCTATTTACATGTTTTGATTTTTATAGTCACAGCGTGTACAACAGGGGTGCCCAATCCTGCTCCTGGCGATCGACTGTCCTGCACAGTTCATCTCCAACCCTAATCAAACACACCTGAAGCAACCAATTAAGGTCTTCAGAGCACGTCAGGATCACTTGAAAAAATTAAAGGCAGGTGTGTTTGATTAGGGTTGGAGATGAACTGTGCAGGACAGTCGATCGCCAGGAGCAGGATTGGGCACCCCTGGTGTACAATAACAAGGTCACATAAGACACAGCCAACTTCTAACCGTATACATATTGGGAATTATATTCTCAGAAGGTGAAGCACTGCTACTTCTGCAGAGTGGTATGTTCACAGCACCTGAGGAGCCCGTGGTGAGGAGCAGAGAGTTTGCTCAGAGTCTCTGCTCCTCACCACAGCGCGTCTCAGGTGCTGCGGTTATCACTCCGCCCAAGTAGCAGTGCTTTGCTTTCTGAGAATATATTTCCATACGGTTAGAAGATGTCTGTCTCTCATGTGACCTTGTTATTTGTACACGCTGTGACTATACAAATCACAACATGTAAATAGGAAAATGTTGGCGTTATTTTGTCACTTATTGGGAGCAGTATGCTAGCTGCTAAACTAGGCTAGCGGTGGGAACGTCAGACAGAGTTACGGCACGCACGGAGAGATGAAAAGGGTATGTATGGACTTATCTAACTCTGGGGGATACGGTAAATAAGCTAAAGTCCCCAAAAAGTCACGTGTTCCTTTAATGTGTTACGTTAACATGCCGGACACCTATTCAGCCTGTTGTTCTGTGTGCTATTGTGTAATCAGAGGAAGGTTACCATGACGTATTCTAGCTAATCCGAGGACTCTGTGGCCTTCAACATGTACAAACAAACAGCGTCGAGTGGAGAATGAGACAGATAGCGAACGGAGCGGAGTATTACAGAGTGCACATAAATCTATATAAGGAGAGACAGAATAACTTAAATAGCATTATTATTGTATTGTTTTAGCACTTTTATGATGGCAATCAGTAAAAGATTTACGACAGAACAAGCTCTGGAACAATTACTGGAAAGTAAATCTGCCAGGTTGTGAGTGTGTCTGTTCTTCAGAGCAAGCAGTTCTTATTTAGTTCTGAGCAGACAGCTTGTTCACGCCTGGGACTGTTTGTAAAAAAAGTTCCTTATTTCATTGTTCTTTACACATTTGATTGAACAATTACAAATGTCTGTCAAGCAAAGGGTTTGAAAAAATTTTTTTTTCAAAAGCTGTTCACTATTGTTGTGTGAGGTGTGATTTTCAGTAATAAATGACAAAAATCAAATTTTCGTTTTTAAAATTCTCTCGATTATTGTAATTTTTTTCACTCATACTTCCTTTATAAACACATTACATGCATGCTTATGTTAGCTTAGGGCAGGGGTCGACAAGTAACTTTGGCCGCGGGCCAATATTTTTTTTATCCAGTAGATGGCGGGCCAGCTACATGGAATAGGCCTATTCGTTACGGTGAAATCACAAAATATATTGCACACAAACGTGTCCCTACTACTTATATACAACCACTGATGAGCATAATCGGTTTTGATGAAAAAAAAAAAAAAAAAAGAAATATAAGAAAAGATAAAGATAAGAAAAAGATAAGAAAAAAACTATATGAATGCAGATTAGAACTTAGAACCTTTTACACACTTGACGAAAGTTCTACCACTGGACCATTTAAGCACACGGGAAAATGCCGCGGATACATCTCATTAACGATAAATTAAACCCCATGTACTATTTAAATCGATTGTTGGACATATTATTGTATATATATCTGATTTAGCATTGTATTACCAACCCCCACTTACTCACTCACTCACTTTTTAAAACAAAGTTACGCCAGTGTTAAGCAATTTATTTATCACACACACCGCGCCTGCTCATAGGCTACTTTTTTCTCTTTTTTTTAAAAGAGACCCCCACAAAGATGAAATTATAATTCGAACCCTGGTCGTTACGCCTACAAGTAATTCGCGTGCAGAGTGAAGTTAGCTAAGAGGTAGCTGGGATAAAATGTCTTTGTCCAAAGGTCTTAAGAGGAAAGTTGACGATGAAAATAGAGTCTTTAGAGAGGAATAGAAAGAGAGCTTTGCGTTCGTTTTACCGGACTTCAAAAATGCAAAGCCGGTGTGTCTGATTTGCAAAGAAGTTGTCGCTGTTTGCAAAGAATATAACATAAGACGGCACCATGAGACAAAGCATGGCAGCTTCAAGGTTGCCTATCCACTTCAAACAGAGACACGAAAGCGCAAAATCGAAGCGCTGGCATAAGGCTATGCTCAGGGCAGCAGGATCCTATTGTGAAACCCTCTTATTCAGGTTGGGCTTCACCTGTCGTCCTTGTTCCCAAAAAGGACGGGAGTCTACGGTTTTGTGTCGACTAACCGCAAGGTAAATGCTGTTACAGAAAGTGATGCATACCCACTTCCAAACATAGCAGAGATCTTGGAATCTCTTTCCGGAGCTGCTATTTTTTCCACTCTTGACCTGAATAGCGGTTACTGGCAGGTAGCCATGGACCCTGGAAGTACAGCAAAGACAGCATTCATTACGCCCATGGGATTATTTCAGTTTAATGTAATGCCATTCGGACTGAAAAACGCCCCAGCTACCTTCCAAAGATTAATGGAAATGGTGTTGGGTGAGCTACGTGGTCAAAATTGCTTTGTGTATATAGATGACATTATCATCTATTCTCCAACTATTGAACAGCACTTCCTTTACCACCAAAGTGTCCTCCACAAGCTGGAAAAGGCTGGTCTAACTATCAACCTTAAGAAAAGCCAGTTCTGTCTGCAGGAGTTGATTTTCCTAGGTCATGTGGTGAGCATTCAAGGCATCTCTGCTGATCCCAGCAAGGTTGAGGTCATTCGCTCGTATCCAGTTCCAAGAAACCTCAAGGAGGTTCAGCGCTTCCTTGGTTTAGCCGGCTGGTACCACCGTTTTGTCCCACACTTTTCCCAGATCGCTGAACCACTCAATTCCCTGAAAAAGAAAGGCAGAGTTTTTCAGTGGACGCCTCAATGCCAGCAAGCTTTTGAGCAACTTAAAATAAGTTTGATGACACCTCCCATTTTGGGACACCCAAACTTAGAACACATTTTTTGTGTCTACACAGATGCTAGTGAAACTGGTCTGGGTGCTGTGTTGACACAGAGGCATCATGGGCAAGAGAAAGTCATGGCTTATGCTAGCATTATAGTTGCGAGGGTTTCACATCGCAACAAAAAGCGACAAGTGCGTCTCTAAAAGCGTCTTGGTTGCTCGCAAGAAACAACAGGCCTTTCACCGACGCAGAGCTTTTTAAAGAAGTCATGGTTGCAGTGTTGGAGGAATTGGTTGTAGACAAGTCCATGGATGGAATCATTGCCTCTGTCAAACAGGTGCCCCTTACTGCAAGGTCCGCTACCCGCCGCATAGAGGCGTTGTCTGATGCTGTGCAGGGAGTCGTTATCAGTGATCTCAATAAGGCTAATTACTTCTCCTTAGCGGTAGACGAGAGCACTGACAACACAGATGTTGCCCAGATGTGTGTCTTTGTCAGGTATTTTGATGGGAAGCAGTTTAGAGAAGATTTGCTGTCTCTTATTCCTTTGGAGGGAAACACCACTGGAGATATTATATTCACTGAACTGTCAAAAGTGTTTGAACGGCTTTCATTGTCATTTGAGAAAGTCAACCTACTCGTGACAGATGGGGCCCCCTGCTATGGTGGGTAAACACAGAGGTTTGGTGAGCAGGTTAAAGGAGATCGCCCCCCAAATGCATGGGCTGCATTGTCTTATCCACCAGAGTGTACTTTGTGCAAAGCTCAGTGGTGAGCTGAAGGTAGTTATGGATAAAGTGATGCGTGTCATCAATTTTGTCAGGGGTACATCAAGCACCCATCATCGGCTTTTCCGACAGCTTGTGGCAGATTCAGAGGAGGCCACACACGACGACCTGCTGCTGCACAATGACGTGCGTTGGCTAAGCAAAGGCAAAGCGTTGGAGCGCTTCTGTGCGCTACTGGGTGAGGTGAAGTCATTCCTTATATCTAGCAAGAGTAAGGCAGCAGCAGATCACCTTGCCTTTCTGGAGGACGAGAAGTTCATGTCCAATGTTGCATTTTTAGCTGACATATTTGGCCATTTAAACAATCTTAACATGCAGCTACAGGGGAAAAGACAAAACCATCGTCGACATGGTTGAAAAGCTCCAAGCATTCAACGTCAAGCTGGGGTTGTTAGAGTCCGACATATCAACTGGCAGGCTCCTACATTTTAGTACTCTAAAAACACAGGCAAGACGAGTGACGGGGACTGATGGTAGACTTCATAAAGCAACTCCGAGCCAACTTCTCTTCTAGGTTGGAGGACTTCTCCGTCCCGAATGAAGTAATTGCTTTTGTGCGTGACCCTCTCACAACCCGATCTAGCGGAGAACTCTCCACCCTGGTCAAAACAATCGTCCCTTCCTTGGATGAGGCTAAATTTGAGATGGAGTTAATTGATTTCCAAACAACCTCTCTGATCAAAGATGCATTCAGATCTGCAGAGTCCCTGACCCCGGATTTCCACCAACTGCGGATCGGCTCCGCTGCGTGTCGGCTCCGTGCTCCGCTGTCCTTTAATACCCACCAGGTCCGGATTTGTTGCAGAACGGCTGCGGCCGAGGACCCACGAGATCTCGCTAATTCACGTGTGATCACGCGATATGTATTTTCGATAAATAGCCAAACCAGGAACAGTTTTCCATCCATTTTCAAGGTGTAGTGTAGGGAAATATGATCCGCCATGATCACGGTGTATTTTATTTTGAAAATTAAACGGATATTTTATTTTGTTTTGTTTTGTTCTGTTGTTTGCTCGACTTCCTGTCCTGCGCACTCTGCCCTGTAGTGCTGCGGAGCTCTCCGGCATCCGGCAAAAATAGAAGCTCTGCGTATCAGCTCTGGAGGGCTGCGGATAGCCGGAGTCGGAACGCAGCCGTTCCGCAGTCAGTGAAAATACACACATTGACTTTAATGGAAACCTATTGACTCCGCCGCTGTTCTAGAGCGGATCTGCAGCCGTTCCGCAGTTGGTGGAAATTAGGGGTGAGTGCCTTTTGGGTGGCATGCTCAGAGGAGTACAGCACAATCAAGAACCTTGCGTTTTATGTGTTGACAATGTTCCCTTCCACCTATACATGCGAGTCTGCCTTCTCATCAATGAATGCAATAAAGACGTATGAGAGGAATCGAATGACGCACAAAAACTGCCTGCGGATTTCAGTGACAACTGTAACACCAGACATCCGAAGCATTGTGACGAATGCCAGGCAAGGATGCCAGTTTTCACATTAAGTACACTCAATTAAATGTTATACTGCAGAATATTGCAGTCAAACACCCATCCTCTGTTATGATGTCTATGACTGATGTTTCACTGGAGAATGGAAATGTGCCAACTCATAATTGCATTATTTTGGGAATTTTCATATATTGATATAAATGTTATTGCTTAAGGATGACTGCATACTGCATAAGGTTATTGAAGGCAACAATCATCTTCCTACAATAACTTTCTGTCATCTGCAAACTTATTCACAACTAATTTCTCACACACTGTACAGTGTGCACACCACCAACAGGGACATAATAGGACACACACACCAGTGAGGAGCCCATGGCAGAACCGAAGTGCAGGTAGTCTCAGGTTCGGTGCCCCAGTGCGCACCCCGGGTCCGCATGACAGCGTTCACATTTGTGATTTTACATGCGAACCGTGCCCCGTTCTGAACTAAACTGCCAGTGTGAAAGCACCCTATGAGTAAGTAATAATTAACAAAGATAAAAACACAGCTCACATTATGGTACTGTAAAACGAGTCAATGGCAATGTTATCATTAATGCATAATCCACTTTCCCAAAATCTAGGGCATTCTTGCTTGTGAAAAGTTGTAAATCAGGTTAATAATTACATTTAATGTTTTTTATACATGTCATTAAATTCATTCAAGTTGACCAGTTTTTTGCATTTATTCAGTTTTACATTTGTTGATACAGGATGTTGTTGCATGTGGAGGAAAAATTTTGTGGTTTCAACCAGTTAAACTCCTTCAACATTTGTGGCATGATATTAATCACCACAGAAATAACTGTCAACTCGCTCTTTACTAAAAAAAAAAAAGGACAGGGACTTACAATTGATGTAAATGGGCCAAGATTAAAATACACACTGTTACAATAGTATTATCACAAGACTTAAACATTATCTATGTAAACATCACTTACTAATTTTGTCTGTGTGAATGTGTGTGTAATGTTTCCTCTTTATATGTCATAACATAAACCTGGTAAACCTGGTAACTGTTATAAGATAAGCACATGGATACCAGAGAGTCATGTGACCAACTATATCAGAGGTCAGAAATATATCTGAGGTCGGGATAATCACTGACACGTGACAATAGCTTATGTATTTCATTTAAATAGTCACTCAAACTTGCATATGGATGTAGATTTTGAGGTAATCATTCCTCACAGTCACAGCCTGTTTTATTAAGCCTGTCCAATAAATACTATTTAAAAACTTTGAGTCAAAGTTATTTTCTTTTGTTGTCAACATAGTGTCACAAATGTTGTGAATAGAGATAACCATCTACTGACCCCCGAAACATTCCTTTAACTTTAACTACTTTTATTATCCGAAAGCAATATAAACCAAGTACAAAAGACAGTAAATCAGGACACTATAAAAGGAACACGAGAGGCTGTGAGGACGACAGAGCAAGAGCTGGAAACAAACATCAGTGAAGAATGAAGGGTTTAGTGTGTTTACTGCTGCTGTTGGAAACCTTTGTGTGTGTCGTACAGCATCAGGTAGATGGAGGACTCAATGAGAATGAGATCAGTCAACAGCTCAGATCTGAGGACGGAGGACAGAATCCCCCTCAAACAGACACTTTGAGAGATGAAGCTTCAACTGACAGCCAACAAAACTACCATCTGTGTTTCACTGACATCCATGCAGCGCTGAGAGAACTGACCGCCACCGTTACAGAGCAGAAAGCAAACATCAGAGAACTGACCGCCACGGTTACAGAGCAGAAAGCAAACATCAGAGAACTGACCGCCACGGTTACAGAGCAGAAAGCAAACATCAGAGAACTGACCGCCACCGTTACAGAGCAGAAAGCAAACAACAGAGAACTGACCGCCACGGTTACAGAGCAGAAAGCAAACATCAGAGAACTGACCGCCACGGTTACAGAGCAGAAAGCAAACATCAGAGCTTTAGAGACGCAACTGAGGGATGAGATGAACAAGAAAAATTATGGTACCTCATCAAAACATTCACTCTTTTATTAATGATCCTCAAAGTAAAACACCAATGAAATACATTGCATAGTGTAAATGTTAGTGTAAAATTTAGTGTGTACTGTGTAAATGTTGTTATCTATTACAATAATCAGTGTAAATGTCATTTAACTGAATCTTTATTCCTTCACAGAAATATCAAATCTTACTCTGAGTCAAGTGGAGTTGAGAAAAGAAAATAGAGGTGAAAGTGTGCTGGAATTATGTGTATACATTCTCAGTGCAATAGAGTAATTTATCATAATATTGCTTATGTTTTTCAATATCAGACAGAGAAATAGCTTTTTCTGTTGGACTGATGCAATCTGGCGGTGGAAATATTGGTCCTTTTACCACTGAGATCACACTAACCTACAGGAACGTCTTCACAAACATAGGGAACGCCTACAACCCAATCACAGGTAATTATCAATGAAAGGAGTCATAAAACTCAGTTTATAGTAATGAAAACCCTTCTGCTCCATTCAGACCTCTCTGCTGTTGTGTAATGTGTATAAGAGAATTAAATTAAATGGTCTGCCGTCTTTAAAAACTATTACACAGTGTGGTTGGTGATTAAAAGGGATAGTTCACTTTAAAATGAAAATTAATGCATAATTTACTCACCCTGAAATCATCCTAGGTGTATATGACATTCTTCTTTCAGACGAATACAATCAGAGTTATATGAAACAAATAGGGCTGTGCAACAAACTGAAGCTCCTCTTCTATTATGTAGAAATCCTCCAACATTTCCCTTCAAAATTGCTAAATCACGACTGGTGTTTTGTTTTGAGCTTCCGTGTTCATCATTACGTTGCGTCGGGTCAGGGGTTAGTCTTCCACCGTAAATCATTTTATAATGGATGGATGCACTTTTTTGGGCTTCACATTTTCTTCAGCCATTCACTCCCATTATAAAGCTTGGATTAGCCAGGATTGTTAAATATAACGATTGTATTCGTCTGGAAGAAGAACACAGGAAACCGCTGATTCTGTATCTCTTGTTATTTGATTTAGGTGTTTTCACAGCCCCACTGAAAGGAGCGTACATGTTCAGAGTCTCTGTATATGGTGGTGGAGGAACTCCAGCAACTTCAGCCATTGTTAAGAATGGAAAGCAAGTGGTTTTGGCATATGCTAATCAGCCTCAGGGTGATTTAAACTCCTCTAATGGAGTTGTGTTGATCCTGGAGGTTGGGGATGTCGTCTATGTGAGACCTTTGGTCTGGCAACAGGATATATGATAACCACAATAACCACAACACTTTCAGTGGTTTCCTACTGTTTCCCTTAAGATAACAGGAGCTTTGCAGAATGTGATTCCAATAATTCTGAACCTTCAGTGTATGATTTAAGATGAAAATCATGAAGAGTCATTAACATATGAATCTTTATTAATGAGGTATAATGTGTGTGTTTGACATTTGCAATAGATTAAAGTCAGAGCTGTCTATTCATGTAACTTTGAATAAAGAGTTTTAGCACTGAGACAGACAGGACCCATGAATATCACATGTGACTCAAAAGTGTTTTGTTAAAGCAGTGAACCTAATAATGTTAAATAACATATTTTTAAGTATAGTTTGTTGCTGATCCTTCATCATCCTCCTCCGCCTGGGTGGAGTTCGGTCTAGCCGTTGGTCGACTGTCTCCTCTGGTTGCTCATCAGGTGCACTGCTGCTTCTTTGATCAGCGGTGTCTTCACTGGTGCTGCTTGATTGTTCAGCAGAGCTAACATTTGTGTTACCGTTAGTGCTGCTAGCTTTCTGCTCATACTCGGTGGCGGCGCCAGCGCGGACTGAAGCAGAGAGCTGCACGGGTCCGATTTTGTAAATCCGCACCCGCCCGTACCCGCAGTGCTTAAAACCGCATCCGACCCGTTTTCCGACAGCAGCACTAATTAAAATCCGCAACCCGACCCGACCCCGCTTAAAATAGAACCGAGACCCGACCCGCACCCGAAATAAAATCAGTTTAGCCAATCACATTATAGACACACTTTTTTCAAATTTGTATTGCCTTTGGCGGCTTGCCTTAACACAAGGACAACAGCCGAAGCTGTCAAAAAGCCGATAGCCTGTAGCCTACATGGCAAACGCGTTACCACAAAACAATTCAATTTCGTCTAGCACATCAGCTTCACAATTTCATATATATTTATATATTATTTCATCAATGTTGATTATATGAGAAGTGAAAAGCATAGTTAGCCTAAGATCATACGTTATGCAATATGTCGGGAGACAGAGGCAGACATTATTGACCACTTCATAGCCTTTCTTTAAATTGAATTTCGTTTTGTATTAATTTTTATCTTAATTTTAAATGATGTTTTATAACCAATTGTCTGAATTTAATAAATAAGAAGTAATAGCAGACATCAGGTAATGCGCATGAACTGGAAATTAACGAAACTCAGCGTATAAGCTACATGCCTCACAGACCTGAGAAACATAGAAAGCTTGAAATGTGTAGCCTACTTTTAAACAAAACAATTCAAAACGAAAGAAAACAGCTCTGTCTCTGTCACAGCCACGACCAAGTGATCTGAGGGCGCTCGCGCTTCCTTCTGTGTGACGTGTACGCAGACTGGTGCATAGAAATGTATACACTAGATATCGCATTAAGGACATTCGTTCCAATGAACTGCCGTAGCCGAGGTAACTTCTAGTGTATACATCTATGCACCAGTCTGCGCACACGTCACACACCAGGAAGCGCGCGCCCTCAGATCACTTGGGACCTTTCACAAGGCGCCGCATCTCACTGTGCGCGCTTGCCACTTCACTACTGTCAGTCTGTGTAAACGATGAATTTCGAACTTGTCCTGGAGGATAGTTTTGTAGATGTGTTCCTAAAAATATGCATTTATTTTTACATTTGCACGTGACTGTTTTGAACCCGTGTTTAGACCCGCGTTTCCCCCCGTGTCCGACCCGACCCGCACCCGTATCCGACACAGTTGGATATTTTTCACCCCGTTTGAGCAAAATTTGCGGGTCACCCGTCGGGTACCCGAACCCGTGCAGGACTCTGGACTGAAGAAACTATATATTTGTGGAATTTTTGGTAAAGTAGCTAAATGTATTCTTTCTTTGTCTTGTTTTAATTTTCATTTGGCATTGCCACTTAGTTGCTGCCGCTTCTCCATTATATCATTGTCTGCAGACGAATTCATGGTGTAACCGTGGCGCATATCACGCCCACTCAGCGCAGATGTAGTACGTGCCAACCCGATCTCACGGCAATTCGTACGAATTTTACGAGGTGGCTAATTCGTACCAATTCATACGACCTCACTCGTACGAATTTGTAAGTTTTTTTGCTAAATCGTACATATTTTACGATTTGCCAAAATCATATGAATTCATACGAAATGAACCCCTGACCCCGCCCCAAACCTACCCATCACGTGGGTTTAGACAAATCGTACAAGTGAGGTCGTACAAATTCGTACAAATTAGCCACCTTTTAATCACTCGTACAAATTCGTACGAATTGATCGTGAGATAGCGTTGTACGTGTTTATGTAAAGTTATAGAATTGGAAGTTTCTATTGCTTGTTAGTTGGTCAAGCATTTGATTTATTAATAATACGATTAAAATAAATGTAAAAAAAAAAAAATTCACCAGATGACAAAAAAAAAAAAAAAAAAAAAAACGCCCATATGGTTAATCCGCCCTTGGTGGCAAGGTACTGTATGTGGGCTCTTGGGAAAAGACTGAGACTTCCTGTGGCCGATCGAGGGATCTTCACTGGCGTTTGTAAGAAAAATAATAAACAATTTAAGATCATTAAGGTATTAGGATTTTAGGGGGGGCAGCTTGCTGAGGTGTTAAAGGAACACTCCGACTTTTTGGGACTTTAGCCTATTCACCTTATCCCCCAGAGTTAGATAAGTCCAAACATACCTTTTTCATCTCTGTGCGTGCTATAAGTCTGTTTGACGCACCCACCGCTAGCCTAGCTTAGCACAAAGACTGGATGTAAATGGTTGCAGCTAGCATACTAATCCAAATAAGTGACAAAATAACGCAAACATTTTTCTATTTACATGTTGTGATTTGTATAGTCACAGAGTGTACAAAAAACAAAGTCACATGAGACACAGACATATTTTAACCGTATAAATACTGGGAACTATATTCTCTGAAGGCGAAGCACTGCTACTTGGGCGGAGTGATAACCGCAGCACCTGAGACGCGCCGTTGTTTCTTCTGTCAACAAAACCAACGTGACTAACTATCTATTAGCGGACGTGAATGGTGATCATGGCATAATGTCCCTTGATAATCTCTTTAGGTGTGTTTGGATCAATATCCAGAGCAAGTAGCCATTTCTTCATCCGGTCAGCGTTTTTAGTTGGAATTCTATGAAACATCATGGTATTACCTGGTCTCCCCTGTTTATTGTCACAGCTCTTTACAATACAGCGAAAAACCCATGATTGTAAACTATGCTTTTACTATTTATAAATTGCTGACTCTGTTACCCAAACTCTGAACGAACTCTCTGCTCCTCACCACGGCGCGTCTCAGGTGCTGCGGTTATCACTCCGCCCAAGTAGCAGTGCTTCGCCTTCAGAGAATATAGTTCCCAGTATTTATACGGTTAAAATATGTCTGTCTCTCATGTGACTTTGTTTTTTGTACACTCTGTGACTATACAAATCACAACATGTAAATAGGAAAATGTTTGCTTTATTTTGTCACTTATTTGGATTAGTATGCTAGCTGCAACCATTTACATCCAGTCTTTGTGCTAAGCTAGGCTAGCGGTGGGTGCGTCAAACAGACTTATAGCACGCACGGAGATGAAAAAAGTATGTATGGACTTATCTAACTCTGGGGGATAAGGTGAATAGGCTAAAGTCCCAAAAAGTCGGAGTGTTCCTTTAAGGTGTAGGGTTGTGATTGCTTCATTTCTCCAGTAGACTAATTTACAGCAAAGATGAAATATTCTTTGTAAAATACAAAAAGGGAAGTTGACTACCACTTCCACCCATTGGGGAAACACTGGTTAAGTACACTCAATTAAATGTTATACTGCAGAATATTCCAGTCAGACACCCATCCTCTGTTATGATGTCTATAAGCTGTGTCCCCAATGTGAAGGCTGCAGCCTCCGAAGTCCGTATTTGTGCCGATCGCGTCACATTGGCGCGACGAAGGATGTCCCAATTCAAAGGCTGCACACCTGGAGGTCGCATTTGAAGGCCGATTGCGTCACCGCGGCTCGATGAAGGCTGTCCCAATTCAATTCCGCATCCTCCAAAGGACGTATTCGAAGGCCGGTTGAGTCATCGCGGCGCGACGAAGGCTACCCTGATTCAAAAGCGACGCCAAATGCAGCCTTCATTTCCCCGTGAAAGAAAGGATGCATAAACGGATCCTTGCAGCCTGATTCTATCCCATAAGTCATCGGTTCCCAACAGGGGGGTCGTGACCCACAAGGGGGCCTCAGCGAGCTCCGTGGGGGGTCGCGTCATATTTTGAAAAGTTTTTAGCAATGAGCCTTAACTTTTTTCTGTTCAAAATTTACTTAATTTATATAATGAGAGAGTTCATCATAAATACATTTTACAATCCGTGTTTTTGTCTTATCCTGAACCACTATGGTACTCCTATAATAAGTGTTTACATTGGGACTATTTTACACGGGTTCGGATGCGGAGTAGCCCAGTACCTGCGTGACTCGCCAAAGACGTACACAGAGAGAAGTAGTTAAATTTAATTTTATTGTAATATTTGCAGTAGTCTGTCTCACTTCTGTATTATAATAAATATCACTCACCCTATAAAGCCCACAACAATAAGAAAAGCAGTAGGCAAGGCAATGGGGTTTTACTTTTATGGTTTTTTTGTAGTGCTGTCATGCATGCTACGTCTACAAAGGTTTTAACTATAAGGTTAAAACCTTTAACTATAATTTAAGGTTTTAATTTTTCATGTACCCTTTTCTGCTTTTTTATAGCAATTCTGGAGAAAATGAATTCGCAACTCCCATACAGGCCAAAAAAAATAAAATACAATAAATAAAAAATACCAAGTAAGAAAGTTAATACACACATCTTAGTTGAAATGTATTGTGCTGTTGTTGTTAACAAGCCATGGTTAATTTGCTCTGCCTTAGGATTGCAAGTGTCTTGGGACAGGTGAGGGTGTGAGTGGGAAACCCACTGCTGAATCTTGGACCCTGGTTTGTCCTCATGGATGAGGTGTTGGGACAGAGGCACTCCCTGTCCTCATTGCCTCAATCCCTGAGGACAAACCAGGGTCAAGTTCAGCAGTGGGTGCCCACGGTGAGGAGGAGCCAGGGGCACCAGCATCAGCACCAGCATCAGTGTGAGCATGAGCACCAGCACCAGCAGCACCACGAAGAAGAGACAGAGAGGACGAGTTTTTGGACTTGATTAGAGAAGACATTGGACTGCAGAGGCGAGGAGAGCACAGGAGAGTAGGGAGAGGATGGACAGGCAAGAGAAAGAGAAAGAGTTTTCTCTTCTTGAAAGAATGATTGAGAATATTATATATATACATATATATATATATATATATATATTGTTTAACTTTTTTTAACGGAAAATTTAGCATTGGGGAAAAAACTACTAGTCATATATTTCAAACCTTAATAAAGCAAAATGATCTTGCATAACGTTAACGTTACTCAAATAATGTAGGCCTACTTAAGGTCTTAAGAGTAAAAGTATGTATTCTGCAGGGAAAAAAACCTCCTTGTCATTAACGAAGTTTGTAGTTCCTTACATTCCACCACTGGTTATTTTGAAAATGAAAGTAACAACATGTAGGCCTATCGTCACAATATTAACAAATTGTTGCTAACTACAGCTCCGTCCCATTTCAAAGGGCACATCTGAAGCGCTCGGACCGGTGTAGCTTATGGACGATTGTTTGTGTCGCCTAGCAACAGTGACAGTTGCCGATGACGAGCGGGAGTAACATTCGCACTGGACTTTTTTATATTCAACTGGGGTTTATATTCAAATAGGGTTGAAAACCTGTGTAAATATATGTACCATGGTCCATTTATGTGCATAATAAAAAGAATACACTAGCCTATAAAATCGCATCACCAGCTCTACCAGCTCTCAGTGATATGTGTCGGGTCCCCGCTATGATAACAGTAACTTTCTCAAATGTTTACAGAACAAGCGGGAACCCAGTGTGCCTGTATCTTTCTCTATTGCTGTTCGATTACATGATAGAAAGTCTAAGGCCTTCAAATGCCGTACAGCAAACCCATCTAATCTGGTGTCTATTACACGCCAAACTAAGACTGCTGTGGGGACAAAAAGTAAGACTGTTAAGTTAGCACTCTTAAACATCTGCTCACTTAAAAATAAATCACTTCTAGTCAATGACTTAATAACCACATACAACCTGGATTTTTTGTTTCTTAATGAAACTTGGCTAGAAGACAACTGCAGTGCAACTGTCCTCAATGAAACATCCCCTCCTAACTTCACTTTTATGAGTGTCTGCAGAGCGGGTAGGAGAGGTGGGGGAGTAGCTGCTCTTTTTAAAGATGTCTATCAATGTAAGCAAATATCATTTGGTAATTACCCGTCTTTCGAATATCTGGGTATTGTGTTAAAAGGTGCTCCACGCATTTTACTAATCATTGTTTACAGGCCTCCAAAATACTCTTCAGCCTTTGCTGAGGACTTTACCGAACTGCTATCAACCATTTCCTCAGAGTTTGACTGTTTTGCTATTGCTGGAGATTTTAACATCCATATGGATAATGCAGAAAACAATATGGCAAAAGAAATCAAAACTGTTTTAAAAACTTTTGATCTGACTCAGCATGTACATGGACCGACACACAATCGTGGACACACTCTAGATTTACTTATCAGTAAGGGTCTAAACATTTCATCGATTGTTATTAAGGATGTAGCACTGTCTGATCATTTCTGTATTTTCTTTGATATATTGATCTCTCCTGCCATTGAAGCAAGACCTGTGTCTGTCAAGAAGAGATGCTTAAATGAGAACACTAGTGTACTATTTATGAAGGCTATATCTTCAACACCGAGCATATCTGCTGACTCTGTTGATTTTCTTCTTGATTCTTTTAACTCAAAAGTTAAAAGTGTAATTGATGATATTGCTCCTGTGAAAGTCAGGAAGAGTGGTAGACAAAAAGCACCTTGGAGAAACTCAACAGCAGTGCAAAATATGAAAAGACAATGCAGAAAAGCAGAGCGCATGTGGCGGAAGACAAAACTTGTAGTCCATTATAACATCTACAAAGACACCATCCATGCTTTCAATATGGAATTAGGCAAAGCTAGACAGACTTTCTTCTCAAATATTATTAACAGCAACTTAAACAACACACGCACTCTTTTTGCTACTGTAGAGAGACTGACAAACCCCCCGAGCCAGATTCCCAGTGAAATGCTCTCAGACAGCAAGTGCAGTGAGTTTGCTTCTTTCTTCTCTGAGAAAATCAATAATATCAGAAAGGTGATCAGCACATCCTTGAGTTGCACTGGGGTCAGACAGATCAGACCACAACCTGAGAAAGTAGTTTACTATGTCTGATTTCAAAGAAATTGATGGCAAAATTTTGGAAGAAACCGTACAGCACCTTAAAACATCAACCTGCGCCCTTGACGCTCTTCCCACATCTTTCTTCAAAAGTGTGTTAAACAGCTTAGAAGCAGATCTCCTAGAAGTGGTAAATGCCTCATTTCTCTCTGGGAGTTTTCCAAAAACCTGAGTTTTCCAGTTTTCCTGAAAACTGCAGTTGTAAAACCCCTCCTGAAAAAGAGCAATCTGGATAAGACTATATTAAGCAACTATAGACCGATCTCAAATCTTCCTTTCATTGGCAAGATCATTGAAAAAGTTGTTTTCAATCAGCTGAACAAATTCTTAAGCTCAAACGGATACTTTGACAATTTTCAATCTGGTTTCCGATCGCATCACAGCACAGAGACAGCGCTCATAAAGATAATTAACGATATTCGCTTAAATACTGATACAGGCAAAATATCAGTGCTGGTGCTACTCGACCTCAGTGCTGCTTTTGACACTGTCGATCACAACATACTTCTTGACAGGCTGGAAAAATGGGTGGGACTTTCTGGGATAGTCCTAAAATGGTTCAGGTCATACTTGGAAGCGAGAGGTTATTATGTGAGTATAGGAGACCATAAGTCTGAGTGGACATCCATGACATGCGGAGTTCCTCAAGGCTCAATTCTTGCGCCACTCCTATTCAACCTGTACATGCTCCCAATGAGCCAAATAATGAGAAAGAACCAAATTGCTTACCACAGCTATGCAGACGACACACAGATCTACTTAGCCCTATCGCCTAACGATTACAGCCCCATTGACTCCCTGTTCCAATGCATTGATGAAGTAAACAGTTGGATGTGCCAAAACTTTCTTCAGTTAAATAAAGACAAAACTGAAGTCATTGCGTTTGGAAACAAAGATGAAGTTCTCAAGGTGAATGCATACCTTCACTCTAAAGGTCAAACAACTAAAAATCAAGTCAGGAATCTTGGTGTGTCTCTAGAGTCAGACCTTAGCTTCAGTAGTCATGTCAAATCAATAACTAAATCGGCATACTACCATCTGAAAAATATTGCAAGAATTAGAGGCTTTGTTTCCAGTCAGGACTTAGAAAAACTTGTGCATGCTTTCATCACCAGCAGGGTGGATTACTGTAATGGACTCCTTATTGGCCTTCCCAAAAAGACCATAAGACAGTTGCAGCTCGTACAGAACGCTGCTGCCAGGATCCTGAGCAGAACCAGAAAATATGAACATATCACACCAGTCCTCAGGTCTTTACACTGGCTCCCAGTCACATTTAGGATTGATTTTAAAGTATCATTAATGGTATATAAATAATTTAATGGCCTAGGTCCTCAATACATTGCAGATATGCTCACTGAATATAAACCAACAGATCACTCAGATCATTAGGATCACATCAACTAGAAATACCAAGGGTTCACTCAAAGCAAGGAGAGTCCGCTTTTAGCTATTATGCCAGCCGCAGCTGGAACCAGCTTCCAGAAGAGATCAGGTGTGCTCATACAGTAGCCACATTCAAATCCAGACTCAAAACACATCTGTTTAGCTTAGCATTTACTGAATGGGCACTGTGCCACTATGCGTCCGACTGTTTGCACTGTATTTTATTTAATTTTTTATTCTAAACTGTTTTAATTATTCTCATTTCT